>JAOVYX010001353.1:0-41317 GCA_035668315.1 Drosera spatulata | reverse complement strand
GTAGCGATTAACTTAAGGGTGTAATGGCTGCAGTAGTATCATTTAGCTGTGGGTGCATGAAAGTTCTGCAAGGAAAATATGAATAGGTTACCAATAGCTCCAACTTGTTTGTTTCTTCGTGTAGCATTGCTTAAATCAAAGATAGTTTCTATCTACTCAGCTATATGTAAGAATGGGTTTGAATAGGTAAGTAGCTTACATTCATCTTATCCATGAGTACAATGATGTTCACATATCTCCTCTTGAAGTACTAATAATGCATGAGAGAAAGAGTTGGGAGACTGGGCTTAGAGCGAATTTAGTTCACGGCTGCTGATAATGATTTGTTATATGTCAAAATAAAATCTGCTAGCTGTTGACCAACTAAGCAGGAAGGACTGTATTCTCATTTGTATAATTCATCAGATTATGTTTTTGGCCTTTCTGGATTTTAGCTACCAGCCTACCACTGCTTTCTTTTCATCCACATCTCACCAAATAACATGATCCCTGACAGCTATGGAAACAAGTTTCCTTCAGGATGGATATCTGAATTCTAAGCACGGTTCATTATAAGAAGTGTACCTACCAATGCATCAGATGATTATTGAACTGTCTTGGGCTGTTGTTTTTACCTACTGAAATTAACCCTTATCTCTGTGGCTGTCGCCATATTATAATTTACAACTTTGCTGGTTGTAATTTTCTCTAGCTTTTAATGAAATTAAGAAGTTGACATATGATCTGATCCATCCTCTTTCAGGATTCAGATGCAATGGTGATCAACTGTGATGACAAGCTGAGAGAGCTTCTTCAATGTCAGAGTGTTCCCATCTCGGCACTGAATGAGATTTTATCCCGTCATCTTGTGCAGAGTTCATGATGTGTGACCTACTCTGACCGGTGCACTTTAGTAGTTTAGGTACTACTCTGCCTGAGACATGTCCATCGTCATTATTGTTATTCTGGCTCCTCTGACATTCTTTGGTATACTGTTCAAGTTAGTTTTTAGTTGCCCAAATTCAATGGGTGAAGTACCTGCTAATTTGTGTCGGATGAGGTTGTTAGTATGTGACGTCACACCAGAGATGTAGATTAAAATGTATCATATGACAACCCAAATCCCTGTGTTTTGTAGACCTGAGTGTAGTAAAATGTATAATGCATATGAGAAGTAATCTAACAAAAAACTTAACTCTGTAGTATCCGTCCCTCAATTCTATATGCATGTTTTGATGGTAGATATATCCCGTTGGATGGAGTCTCGACCTTAATAATGCCTCTGACTGATTGCTGCTTGCTTAGATACAAGTGTTTTGATTCTACTTCATTTGTACGTCTTTCTGAAGTATTTTTTCCTTCCTTGCAGATTGAAGGGACTTCATCCCTGTGTAGCATGTGAGAAAGATGAAGCCTTTGTTTAACGGTTGTTCGTGTATTAACATGTGGTTAGATTGCTGATGTGTCTGACAACTCTGTAGTTTATTATCTAAACTGGAACATGCGTAGTAGTCAGTTAGCTAGTAGTGACTTGAAATCAAGGCAGTTGCCTATGGTGTCCTTGTCTCGTGTGCATATCTCTAATGATATCCGCTTTGGCCTCTCTTATTCTCTTCTCTCTCCAGCATGATGCTGGCGATGGCAGATCTTCTGACATTGATGTTGTCTTGCTCATTAACTGCTTTGATATCTAATTCTAGTAGCCTTGATTCCGTATCATTGTAGGATGGGATCATTTTTTCCTGTCAATTGTGGTTTTAGCTGGTATTGATCATTCCGCAGGTTGCTGAACTTCACGATTTTCAGCAGAATGCAACAGGCAAGGAAAGCTATTTTGTTGCGCTCTTTGAGCTTCAATCTTAAGTCATTGGTTGGTTATGATTCAGTTGTGGTGGATGCAACGGCTATGTATTTGTATCACTGTTGCTTTCAGACTATCGTTGGTTTAGGCTATCATGTTAAGGTAACCACTATGTAAAACTTTCGCTATTTGCCCACGACAAAAGGAGCCTGAGGGATATTGGACACAAGATGGTACGGTTGGTGCTGATCGCAAGGCTTGACTGATGCAGTGATTCGCTCCTGCTTAATTCACATATCCCTTCTAAGAGGTCTACAATGTTTAAGCAAAGTCGGTCACTATTCGATGTTCTATACATGTATTTGATCGCCGATGCATGACTAGAAACAGTGCTTGAGAAAGTAAAGTGAGGCAGCCATCAACAAGAAGCTTAGCAACATGTGCAGAGCCCTCTTGCTTTCCAACAATCCACTGAACAGCTTGGTTGAACTCATTGCTTCGACAACATATCTCGCCAACATCTGTGTGACCAAGGTGGCGTTAATGATAAATAATATATCGAAGCACTTGAATTATGCAGATGGGTGATTTTACCAGTCTCAGGGGCTCTATGTGAAAGTTCGGCTCCATGAGGATCTCCACATTCCTGCAAAAATTTAGTCCGAAGTTGTTTGTAGAAACTTTCAGTAGTCGGCAGGACTTAAGCAGTACTGCAAAATTCGTCGCAAGGTAACTATAGTGAAGCATACTCTTCTTCCCACCTAATGAAGATCTTTCCTTTGTATATATGGCAGATATGGAAGCTGAAGCCTTTCCCCAGAGGCGCATGCGTCTTGTTGCATTCTGTGCAGCGACATTGAGAAACTAAAGCACTATGCCTAGCATAACATTCTATGCAGTCGAATGTGAAAGATTACAGATCGAACCCAATGGAGGTTAATTACGAGAGCGGAAACGTTCACCTAAAGTACATGCCACGCCAACATGCATGCCATCGTGCAGAATCGGCTGCATGATGAACTCAATGTTGCCTCCCAGCGTTCTTGTCAAGCGAGTGAAAAATTTCATCACTTCCTGCGAAAGAATGACGATTAACGACTCGCTAACATCAGTGTTTTAATTGGTAAATGGAGCAATTTCAGGTTACTGTCAAACCACTACTAATAAAAACAATTGTCGTATGTAGAACACCTGTTTGCCATGGAGGGGTTTAAAATCCTGAACAAAGTTGGAAATGCATCTGCATTCGTCGCCAATGACATCAGATAGTTCCTTGATATCTCTTCGCTTCAGTGCAGAGTAAAGCCTCAGAACGGTCTCCAATGCTGTGTGATCTTCCTCTGATGGACCTGACTGCTTATTACAATATGGCACCGACTTTATAGTACTGCCTCTGCTTCTTGCTGAAGAACTTAACGAAAATGGCAACCTCTGTACATGATCATGACTACCATAGGCAACTCGCATGACATTTCTTGACGCAGCCTTGATGTTTAGTTTCACATCACGACAATCACTTGATCCATTCCTCCATGGCGTCGAATTGGTTATCAAGAAGGATGGAGACCCTGCTAATGCCATATGATCTTTGGAAAAATTTTATTTGGTTTCATATCTTTTTCATGGTAATGACAAAAAGGGCAGATAATCAAACATGGAAAGAAGAATAAAGGAGAAAAGAGATCAAATGGAGTAGCAAGATAGGGATTGCTTTGTCATGTCCATTTTCAAGTGACAAGAATCTTACAAGTGTTATCATCGATTGCAAGGAGTTGTTTATCATGAAATTAATCTTTAATAGATATATGAGATATAAACAATGATATTTTCTTATACAAAATATTACCGTCGTTAATATTGTATTTTTATATCGTTTTTAAGTATAAATAATTATTGTAAAAATGAAGATAAGTTATATTTATCATTCATTCTTAAAACTCATTATACTTTTATCAAACACTCTTCAATCCCGAGATTCAAATGTAATATTAATGCAATTAATACATAATTTATAAGTTTATTAAGAAAATAAAAAGAATAAAAAATGATACAAAAGAAATCTATTAATATAAACAATTAATGATTAATGTTATAATTTTTCATACAATAATAGATATTGTATTATAATGGGGAATAATATATGTGGTGCAAGCAAAAAAGAACAAACTACTGAAAAACAAATTTAATCATAAAAAATCAAAAATTTAATATTTAAAAAAATTAAATTAAAATTTATATAACCATAATAAAAAAACATATAATATAAAAGAAACCTGGAGCTACAAATTGACTACTCTTCCCGCACCACCAATTTCCCCAAATAATTAATTTCAATGACAAATTTCAATCACAAATTATTTTATTTGAGTTAATTTTAACATTGAGTGAACATCATCACCCAAAAACCAAGCCACCGGCGCCACCGCCGTGCTCTCATCATCTCCGATCACAGTCCCCTTCAATGGCGGAGGATCTGGTTCTTGACACGGCGATCAGAGACTGGGTTTTGATCCCACTCTCAGTCGTCATGGTTCTCATCGGAATCCTCCGATACTTCGTCTCTAAACTCATGAACTCGCCTCCATCACCAGATTCCAAGATCGTCAAAGAAGGGTAGGATTCGATTTTGCTTAAATTTGATGCCGAATCTGAATTTGAGGGAAAGATTTGATTTTTAGAATTGGGGTTTTGAGGAATTTGGTTCTCTGATCTGGGTTTTTGAGGGTTTGAATTTTTTTGATATGGGTTTTCGAGGAATTGGATTTTTATCTGAGTTTTTGAGGATTTGATTTTTTGGAATTGGGTTCTTGAGGGTTTGATTTGTTTATTTTTGTTATCTGGGTTTTTGATTTTGTGGGTGTTTGGTGTTGGGGTTGATGCAGGCAGGTGGTGATTAGGGCGAGGAATTTGAAGCAAGCGGCCAATTTTATTCCGGCTAAGGCGTTTCGGGCGAGGAGGGTTTACTTCTGTAATGAGGTGAGTGATTGTTTGTTTTTGGTTTGGTTTGTTGGTAATTGTTGTGGACTTCTGGGGGAAAAGTTTGGTTTTGGGGGGATTGATTTGGGGTTGAGTAGTTTGTGGGATTGGTGGATGTGCAATATGGTTAGTTTGATTCGCGGTTGTGATCGCATCATGGCTTAGTGTTTTTAGCGTGGTATGTGAAATTATTGGGACATCGTATACCCAGGTTGTTAATCTGATTCTATGTAGCACGAAGTTCGGTTTCAGTGTGCGAGGTTCGCTCTCACGATTGGAGTTTAGTTTTAAGGGGATTTGGCTTTTGTTGAAGTGTGGTCAGCGTAATTCCAGTTTGGCTTCAGCTGGTGAGATGTGTTTTTTGAAGCTTCGAGTTTAATTTCTTAGGTTGCTATTCACGATTGGCGGGTGTATGGTCCTAGTGGTTCTTACTCGTTTGATCAGGTTATAAGAGCAACATTAAGTGCTATTAGTGGCGACTAATGGCCTCCATTCTGATCGACGGTTGTAATTGTCTCTATATAATTCTCTAATGTGCTGTCTTTTTTCTTTTTTTTTTGCTGGAATTCACATTGGAGACTGCTTATGTTTGTGTGTTAGGCTGCAAAGCATGGGATTTCTGGTAAGTAGCGTTAAGTGTAGCCCTTTCTAATGAGCTAGTTGTTGTTGTTTTGTGTCTTATTGAGGGAATGTTTAGATGTGCACCTGAAGTCATTCTGTCGAACACCTGCTGGTTGTAAGGGAAGCCTTGTGAACCTGCTGAAACAATTATGAGCGCATTAAGGTTCAGTTAGTGGTTAAAGATTGAAGACAGCGTGTCATTGTGGCTTTCTTGGAGGATTTCATGTACACTAAGAAACGCCTCACAGGCTGGTGGAATTAATTATTTAGAGTGCATAGGTTTAAGGATGATCCACAACTCCACATGCAATGGATGCTCTATCAGGGTGAATGAGTTGTAGAGTAGAGATGTTGTGAATGACTTGAGGATACAAGAGTTTTGTAGTTGTATAAGTGGATGAATCCTTGGCTATGGCGTAAGTAGCAAGAGAAGTTGCAAAGCCTTAAAGATTGCTCGAGGTTAGCTTTGGTGAGCATTCAGTATTGGCTAGTGAGCTTTGATGGAGAATTATTCACTTACTTTTCCAAGTATGTTTAGTTGATCTCTCGATTTTTTTAGTGATGGTGGTCATTTACATGTCATGCCTCATGTAAAAGGAAACAATTTTTTAGGCACGAGAGCAGTTCCAATCATTCTCTTCTTGTATTATTTGATCTATTTATTCATTGAACCACTACATTGCATTGCTTAGGAGAGTGCTGGAGACAAAATATTGTCATCCTCATCTTTCTTCATTCTATTTAGTGGAAAGGATTCCCTGTAGTAAGTCAATATTTTTTCGGCTGACCAAGTAAAAAGTAATAAAGGAGAGGAGATCAAGATTTATGTGTGAAAACCCTCATGGGGAAGAAAAACCCACGGTCGTTGGCAAGAATTTCATTATGGAGCAAAAGATATAGGGAGTCATGGGCACAATAGATCCTATGGGTTATGGCTGCAAAATACCAAAATGTAAATACTAACAGTATGTCAATATCCATAATGATAGCATGATGGCTGGGCTTGCTGACCAAGTGACAATGCTGATTTTCAGCTGTTGTTTGCATGTCCCTCTCCCTCTCTGTGATCGTTCTTTTCCCCTTCAAATTTTACATCATGCTCTTTAGCTCCTTGTTAATTGAATTACTATTTACTTCACTAAGTATAGTCATCCAGTAACACATCGAACCTTTTGATTCAGGAACATAGTCATTAAACTACTTCAAATGTAGGATAGGCTTCCTAGTTCATGTTTGTGCTCGGACTGTAGCGGTTATTACGTTGTGTGAAACTGCGAATTGGTTAAAATCGTGCAATATGTGAAATTCTGAAACCATACAGATTTCACTTCTCAATAACCCATTTGAAGAACTAAGTGCCTATATCAGATGAATCATGAACCAACAAGATTTTTGGAGCCAAGGGATTCTTAAAGGTCCTGCATGACTCTGTGCAGTGTATTACTTTGAGAAAGGTTAGATCATGTCAATAAAGTCACCTCCCTTTTCCTTAAGTTTGATAAAGAAATTTGTAATTCTAGAACCTCTGAGTTTTGGTCCTTGCAAAGCTTCTAAGTATTGTTAAAGTTTCAGCACCTCATTGTATTTCTTTCTTGTATTTTATGGTTCCTTCTTGTTTCTGGTGGACTTTTACAAGTGCGTATTTCATCTTTTCATGCTAAATACAGGTAAATGGGCTGCTGCATGTGCCCAAGGGTCAGGCTCAAAATGCACAGGCACAAATGTTCTCTGATCCAAATATGGCCATGGATATGATGAAGAAAAATTTATCAATGATCATACCACAGGTGTAGAAATTTATCCTACCTATCTTCACAAGCAACAAATAACATCGTTTATATGCAAAGTTGTGGGTACTAACAGTTATTCTTTCTTCTCCAGACTCTCACCTTTGCATGGGTTAACTTCTTCTTCTCCGGTTTTGTGGCAGGTTTGTTTTACTACTGTTTCCACCACAATGATTCTCAACTTTTAGTATTTAATTTCGATGTTTTTCTCAGTTCTCTATTTTTTTTTCTCTAAATTAAATCTCCCTAGTTCTCATTTCTTGGTTTTGTATTTTTTATCCTATGCCTGCAAGCAGTTTTTCTACCATGCAATCGTGTTATCTTTTGCAGTGTTAACATCTTTCTCTTGTTGAACTTTATCAGCGAAAATACCTTTTCCTCTGACTCAGAGATTCAGAGGAATGTTACAGAATGGAATAGATTTGAGCACTGTTGATGTGAGCTACGTTAGCAGCCGCTCATGGTAGGCTAAGATCTCTTATACCTTTAGATCAGAGACCGTTGTCATTGTTACTCTTAATGGTTTTATCTGACATGGTAACTCTGGATGTTTCTCAGGTACTTTCTCAATTTGTTTGGACTTAGGGGCCTGTTTAGCCTTATTCTCGGAGAAGAAAATGGTGAGTATATGTGTGGTATATCACCGATTATTTATTCTGGTTGGGAACTGACAATATTTTCGCTTTCTTTGACAGCCATGGATGATACGCAAAAAATGATGCAGATGGGTGGATTTGGCATGGATCCATCTAGGGTATATCCTCTTTCGCTAGGATTGATGTCATAGTTGATTTGATGCATTATGCTGGGGCTGTAAATGAGTCGAGTTGAGCTTAGTCATGAAGGCTTTCAGCTCAAGACTCGGATTGTTCCATGCACGTAAGGCTATAGCTAAGGTTAAGCCTAAGCGCTAGGCTTGGGGCCTGGGCTTGTTTGATTCGAGCCAGAAAAATGGTATTCAAAATAACTTTGCAAAGGGTCAAAGCTTGAGCTTGGCTTGATTTGACTCATCTTGATCAAGCCAAGTCGACCAGACCTAGCTTGAGCCATAACTTTTTCTCGAGCCCAAACTGAATGAAAAAAAAAAAAAAAAAAAACAGAGGTTGATTCAATTAGCTTATAGACAATGCTTGACCTGTGGTTTTGGGTTGTCCATCCATTCCACTTCGCCCTATGACCAGTCTCATAGCCTTTATCTGTACATTATGTCTTCTGGTCATAGGCTCGCAAAATTAGTTGATCTACACTTTTTTCGGTGTGTGATCCATGGGCGTGGCAATTGATCCTTGTGATTTTAAACCGGAAAGGCTTTATTTTGCAGAGCTTGGGTGCGGAGAAAGACAACCTCGATATTCTTCAGCACGACTGGGCACTGAACAAATTTGAGGAGCGAGCTGAAGCTGTTCTTAGAAAGCTCGTTGAGTAATTGCCAGGTTCAAATTTGTATCTATTGCAGAAATTATGAGCAAGGTACCCATGTTATATCTTGGTCCTAATGTGCGATTACTGGATACAATTAGCTTCTTCAAATTAACACGATTAGGAAAACTACATTGTTGTGCAAGCTTTAGTTATGGGCAAACTGAAGGTGGTTCGTTCCTCATGCTTGCTGCCATTTTTTTCTGAACTCTTGTTTATTACTATGATCTACATCATTTTGTAGTTTTAGTGGCATGATATATTTGGAACAAATTGTTACCTTACCCTTTTAGAGTTCTTGAAATGGATCCTACAATGTTGTTTCACGCGATTAGGATTAGAAGATAGCTAGGTTCTCACTTCCTTGCTCATGAATGATCTAGGTGAAGGAAGGGTAGCATCGATCTTAGCTTCGGTCGCCAACTATCTTGAATAAACAAGTCATTGGTGCCCGAACATCTGGATGAGTAGTCCGGTTAGTTCGACCTTCGAATTATCATCGTGGTGGTCAGGGTTCAAATTCTTACCAATGGAACACTATATTGGACTGTGTCTGTTTGTTGGGTGTTCTACTGTTATGTGGTGTGATTTATCCTAGATTGTAGGCTCAACGGGTTATAGTCATGTTTGAAAGACTTATCCAGTGAGTACATATGAAAGATAATGACAACAGATTTCTTCTTGATAATCAAAGCTCCACTCAGGTTTCTTGATCTATTTTTTCTTCAGCCTGAAACAGCCGCCAGTGAAGAATAGTGCAATCACGCACAGACACAAACACAGGACTATCTGCACAATATATTTGCTTCATGATATTCTGATCTGTTTGTGTTTTAACTGGTTGGTATCTTTCTTTTTCATTTCTTTCATTGGTAGAAAGAGACTTGACTCGAAGAAGTGAGTGTGTGTAGAGCTTTGATGTTGCTCTCTTCGGAAAATTTTAATAATTGAGTCTTCTTCAACTGTGGAAAAGAAAGAGCAATAGTCTAAGCACTTGTGAGATTGAAAGAGCATGAAAAGAAGGCCAAATGAGTAGAATCATCTTTGATTGTGAGACCCTTTTGAATACCCCAAAACATTCCAACATACTTTTCTTGTTTGAAGGCCTAGCAATCCATAGTTGTTATCTTTCAGTTATGTGGTCGATATTGTGAAGTTAATGTTTCAGATAAATGAGATTGATTTGATTAGGGAGGTTTCACACCCTAGCTATCCATAGTTGTTATCCTTGAGTTGTGTGGTTGATATCGTAAAGTTCATATTTCAGATAAACGAGTTGGTTTTGGTTAAGGAGGTTTCAGACTGTTGTGACGGGTAATCGAACACGCGAACCAAAGTTTAAAAGCTCGATCTTTAGGTTAAGGTATCTTTCACTTTAGGGGAGAATTTGTGCGTCTTGGTCCCAAGAACTTACAACTTTGATGGAGCCAACAGCTTTATACAATGGACCATGTTGTCATATTTTGAAGATCTTATAAAGCTGAAAGGACTGTAGATCTTCCCTATTGAATAGACTAACAAGGCACAACGCTTTCCTTGCAAGATGTCCTCTGGTGTGAAGATCATCATTCAATGAGACAACATGCATACACTTTGGTGGACATGTACTCTTGTTTTAACATCAAGGAAAGAGAACGCGATCAGAGGACCATTTTTTGTGTCAGACCTCTTGCACGGACCAAACCCTTAAACCTCGTACTATCACGACAAACGACCACTTAGCACATGACCTATCTATGAGTCGGTCTTGAGCTATCCTAGCAACATCGATTGTGAAAACTACAACGTCTGAGACTTTTTGATAGCTGGGTCAAGTACATGCCTTCAGAGCTGTACTCGGATCGAGTAGTTTGCGAGTTCGGTAGTCGAGTTGAACTCGACATGGTTTTTCGGTTCAAGGGTTTCGAGGGTTTCTTCATGTTTATCCAAAGTTGGATGCTTTCTCAAGTGATGTTAGTTTGTATAGACATGGACAGGGCAAAACCATTCACAATCAAGTAGTAAAAATTAAGCTCAATGTGAATGAGTATATCAAATGGGCCCCAATTAGGCTTGGCATTATTGGGCCCATGCCACCATCGAGCCCAAATGATTCAATTTTGGTGGGCCAAACCTTTCCATTTACCATTATCACTATATTGAATAGGAAAGTATATGCACCTAGGTGAGACAGACACAATGCCCATCGATGATGTGTGACAATGCATATAAGAAACCATTGTAGTGGTTGTCTCAATTTCTTGACATCACACATGGGCACGTTCCTAACATCTAAATTTACGTTATTAACCCACTAAAGTTAAAAAAGATGGTGGACCAACTCATCATCATGTCGTTTTAGATTGAATCTATGGGAATCTATATTCTGAATAGTACTAGTCATGCTAACCACTATGTTAATCATGGTTAGGATGTGAATGCGTGATTACATATACATCGTATCCTTGATTGTACAGATTATTAAATTTCAAATAGTTTGACAAAACATACATATCTTCTGCTTTCATCTTACAATGATAATTTAAGTTATTGAACTTTTGTATCAAGAAAATATAAGAGAAAATATATTGGTTTAACGGAGGTGATTTTAAATAAACCAACTTGACTACAGTATATTTTAAATATTGTGTTTTATTATATTTTGATAATTGTATATTGTAATTGATATCTTTTAAAAGCCTCCAATACACGGTTGTTAAAACACAGTACACGGGAAGCAAAATGTAATATATTGTAGTCATATTGGCTGATTTAAAATCAACTCTCACAAACCCAAAATATATTATATATATCTATTATAAATATATAAAGTTAAGTTTGGATTTCTTCATATCAAGATTTGATTTATTTTACTATCAGGTTTGATTGATCATGCATTTATTAGAACAATTTAATTCACATCCAAATGACTCACTTAAATATGTTAATTTCAAACCCTCTAACTACCAAAACATCCACGAACCCATTTTTTTCTTCTCGTTTAAATGGTAATTTATTATCTTTCATATGTTTTTTCATTGTTATGTTTATTTCATTACTCAAATATCATTAGAAAATAACATCTATTTAAAATAGTTCAACTTATCACGATATAGAATGTCTAAATATTTAAGATTTTTCCTTTAAAAATGATATTTTAGATTTTCAATGTGATTTGACTAAACAAATATAATTGTCGACAATATATCTTCGTATATAATGTGAACTACGATAAACAAAGAAAAAAAATTTAACATTGCTTCACAAAATCATTTTCGTCAACAGAGGATCCAAACTTCTATTATTTCATTTTCTCTCTAAAGAAACGAGTGATTAGAGAATTGAAGTTGATATTGTGATGGAAATTAATGCTTTCAAATCGACCATGACGCCGCCTTCTTTGGGTCCCTTCCTCACGGATGGAGCGTCCAAATTCGGAATCTGCCTCCTAGTCCTAGCGTTAGATGGATCCTGTTAAAAAAGAATTGGATCAATAATAAATAACATATTTCATGATTATTTTTTGATTTGATGTTAGATTTTTACAAAAGAAATCAAGAATAATCGTCTTACGATAGGGATAATTTTTCAGCCTCCGACAGAGGCGATTATGTAAAACACTAGCGTTGCAATCTCTTAGACGATGCTCGCTGAACGATAATTCCAACATGTCAGACCATTCGTTGTTCTTCCTGTAAAGTTCTTACAAAATGCACCTAAAAGAATCAATATGAAATCATACCATATGTGCAAGAACACAGAATTCAATATGAAATGTACATTTCGTCACCAATCCCACTTAACCAATGCTACATCTCATTGGACACAAACACACACATACACACACATTGTGGGCTCCCTTTCACCGCCCAAAACTTTTCATATGATAAAGCTTCATACAAACTTTACAGCGTAGACTGATGGCACCATGACCATACAATATATTTATATCTATGTACATGAATATGGCAACATTGACAAGAGGACAGGCGAAAGTGAAGAAGCTGGAATTCCATTTACGAAATGAGGGACTTTTGAGCTGTATAAGCCTGTAACGATGAGGTAAAACAAAAGCTCGACGACATGGACGCCACCTCGGTGATAAGAGAATTACTGGAACTTTCGGCTATGCACTAAACAACAACAGCAACAGCATCAGCTCAGTTAATCTCGTAAAAAACATAGTCTAAATTGAACGAAATATATGCAGTGTTGTCCTTGGTGGGACGACATGTGAACAATGATCTTGAACGGATCTGAATGGTACAAACCAAAAAGAGATGATATTAGAGAGAGTAGCAAAGAGACAATACGATGCACAGTGATTCACGAAGATGAACCAATCTTGACAGACTGGACTCTCTTTATTTGCTGACGTGGAAAGATTACATGGCTTACTTGCCTGGGACCCGTTTACACCCTGCATATCATATCAGCGTATCACGCGGTTTGGGATAAATGTTCTTTTTCTATTTGAATACTGAATCTATAACGAAATAGGAAATTACACAAATTATAATACAAATATTTTTTTTGATCCAACGGATGATGTTTAATTATGAAAATTCTAAATATCAGAGTGAAACTATCATTAAAAGGAAACAGTGGATTAGTAACAAGCTTTGAAAAACTTGCATAACATTATGAACATATGAAAAATATAAGTACAAAGATACCCCCTCCGTCTCACATACCTTACAACGATTTGATCGAAATCGTTTTTTATATACGTGTTGAATTTGATATTATTTTGATCAAAATATTATAATTTGTTACGATAATAGTAGTTTTGATATGAAATGATAAAAAAAAGTGAGAAAGGAGGTAATGAAAAATAATAAAATATTATGATTATTTAATATAAATTATTTTAAAATGAAAAATAAAATAAATATTGTAAGATTTATAAAATAATCCAAAATAATAAATATTACAAAAATTATAAAAAAATATTAAATTTCAAGGTATTAACAAGAGGAAAACTACTTCGTGTTTTAACTCAATTGTTTTGCAAGTTGAGTATTCGATGATGCACTCTCGTTTGCGTCCCAATGTCGCATATGGATGACCGGCCTATACTCACTTTGATCACGTACGTTGCTCATAGCCACGTCAAATTGATGAGATGGCCTCACTTTTTTTTTTAAACGTATTTTTTATTAATTATTACTCTATTTGTTCCATAACAAGTACTTCATTCGTTTCAAATAAATTATAATGTGTTGACTTGACACGATTATTAAAAAATATATTAATTTTGTGATAATTTACTTTGCTGAGACGAAGGGAGTACAACACCTATTGTCCCATAATAAATATAACATTTTTTTAATGCTCTACAATAATTGTAATATTATTTTATTTGAAAAGTTTTTATCTAAACAAATACAAAATTAATCAAACTCAGCTATAATACAACCATTATCTACTCTCATAACTGCTACATTAAACTCCATTATTACCAAAAAAATATTTCTTCTTTCCAAAATTGCAAAAAAATTCAACCAATACGTAAAATCCCGTGTTGATCAATTTATTTAAGTTATTATGGGACAGAAAAAATATTACTTCCTCCGTTTTATAATATAAGTGACACTTGTCTAATTAAGGTCGTCCCAAAATATAGACAATATATCTTATTTAATAATCTTTTAATATAAAAAAAACCAAATCAATCTCATCTGTTACAATACACTCATTATTTTCTCTCATAACACCTACAATAAACACCACTACCATTAAAAAATATTTTTTGTCATCAAATTTCATAAACGAAGAGAGTAGTTTAGGGATAAAAAAAAAAGAAAAAGAAAAAAGAAGCATTCAACGGACTCTCTATCTTTATCCTTATCCGTAAGTGACTCCCTATATTTCATTTTCTTTCCTATTTTTAGGGAATGAAAACTAAAATCCCTAAATCATTTTTTTAATATTCTTTATGGATAGTTGATAGTTATTAAGACTTAAAAAAAATTTAGTTCTAAAAAATATTTATTTATATTTAAATATTACAAAGTTATTTTTCTAAAGGAAAACATTTCTTTTGACAAAATTTCTATTTACTACAAGTGACGATACAAATTTATTTTTCTGATTGCAGTTAAAAAAACGATATTTTAAATATATATAAAATCAATATAAGGAATCCGTAACTGAATCAAAAATCTGAATCTTTATAGTAAAAACACACTATAATATTATATAATAAAAATAGAGATAAAAAAAAAAACCGCTGCTTATGAGTTATGTCGACCCAAAGAAAGTGAAAATTATAGTAGCAAAAATTATTCGGACATCTTAAAAATCACTCATGATTAACCAACGATTTTTTTCCATCGGAAATAAGAGATAGCTTTGTTGCAATCAATATGACTGCAATACACATGATGAAAGATGTAATGTACGAAGAAAATACAATATCATATTTGCTGCATTTGTGCAACTCCATTTTTCATTAGAGATATATTGCATCCGTCCTCCCGAAATTCTTGTAATAGATTATTTGAATACATGTGTCGATATAAAATTTAACATATATATAACGACGATCAAATATAATTTCTTTGTAAAGTTTATCGTGAAACATCAAATATTATATAAGTTACGTACTTCAACGTACTACATATTGTGAAAGAATCAGACATGATTTGATATAAAAATAAAATTATATTTATACATATAAAATAATATAAAATACGTATATGTTATGAAATTATGAGACAAAAAGAATAAAAAAAAAAAACATAATAATGGGGCAGCTTTGATCATAGGATTTAAGTCGAAACTGCCGCATTACCTAACGTTGGGATAATGGGTCATCAACCCCATTTCAGTACCTTACTGAACCTATCGATTTAAAATGAATAACTATACATCAAACACCCATTATTATAAATAGCAACAAGACGAGAACTAATGAGACGGTCATACATAACCAGCTAAAACTCTCTGGGTTTTTAAATCGAGGGACTGTTTAACTTTATGCCACAATTAGGCATCACCGAACAGAAAAAAAAGACAAAAAAAAAAAAAAAGAAAAAGAAAAAGAAAAAACTTTAGAAAGTTGAATCAATGTATCATTTCAATTATTGATTAGTATAGTTAAACTAGTCATTCCTGGTTATGATCTTAACAAGTGGGAGGTGCGCTAATGAACAGATCGCCCTTCTTCGACCAATTAAAAGCACCAATTATTAAAATAAAAGGTGAAAATGACAGACATTTACCAAGATTGTAATATCGTCGAATGACTACAGAGAAACATTCGATTTTTATGAAGATTCTCATCATATAACACCGATAAGAACTCAACTCGTTAAGTTTATCACAAAGGTGACAAATAGTACTTGATGAATTTAACTGCAGGACATTACTTGAGCAGAAACATTAAGATATTGCAACTATCAAAATCTTCGAATCAGGCACCACGTCCCTAGGTACAAAACACAAGTTTGCATCGAAACCCTTCTAAAACCAATGGGCAAGACTACGACCAATCGCGACACACGACGACAAAATACAACTAAAGAAATTAAAAGTGGCTACTATGATAATAAAAGAGACAATCGTTTAGATGAGACGTTCACCTTGCACTTAGTCCATATGCGATGATCTATTCATTAGATCACACGTATAACATTAACATTCTTTAAACAAAATATACAATAAAAAAGTTAAGGAAAAGAACAGAACATGTTAAAAGAGGAGGCATCCAGCTACAATTAGACAAGGAATCCCCCATATAATCATGTCGGTTGATTTTTTTGGAGATGCCAATTTGTTCAGGACTCTACCATTAGCGTCCTCATCACCCTTTTTTTTCTTTCCACTAAACCAATTAATAAAGCATTTTCTTTTTAATTTGTTATATCCAGTCGATAAATGACTCAAACTTCCTCATAAAGATCTGAAGTTCGAATATATAATAATAACAACAACAATCCATATGTTCGTCAAAACAAGATCTAAAATAAATAAGATATTTAAATCCACTATATATCCGTAACTTTTTTTGTTTGAATCATTACTTCAGTTAATGAGTTAATCGCCATGAAATTTATTGGGTATGATCGAGCTTCCATTTATATCCTTGGAAAAAAAAAAACCATTTTGTAAGGCAAATAACCAGCTCTATATATAGCCATCTCTCCCACAACTCTCTTCACTCCCACTTCGGTATCCCTCTCTCTTTGCCTCACAAGTTCGTACTATCAAAATCCACACTAGTCTCACTCTTTGCTTCGAGTTTCACAAATGGCTGCTGTCGAGGTATTGCTAACATACCAGCTTCAGTTTCTAGCTTTGATCAGTAGCGCTTAAGAATTTGTTTTTCGTTCTACATGGTTTTGTTTATGCATACATCTGCCTTCCAAAGAGAAGGTTTAGAATGTTGTTTGATTGATGATTTTCGATAATTTGTTTACACAATGGTTTAAATAGATCGATTGACACATGATATAAGCTGAGCTAGTAATACTAAAGTACTCCTGATCTTAGTCAAGTAGATCAAGCAGAGATTTACTGATCTGCACAATATTCAACGTTAGAAACTTAAATCAGCGTACATAAATTATATTCCAACAAGTTCTAGCATAGATCAGTTAACATCATTGTTTTTAGATAGCATCTTGTGCATGTAGGATCGTCTATCTTACATGTCATATGGTCGTCCCATTTATAGGTTACTATTCTTCTATAGATCATCTCAGATAAGCTTTGAAATTGTATTTTTAGAAGAACGTGATCATGCTTGTAGATTAAGATTCGAGAGTTCGATTTTGTAGGTCGCACCAACAACCACTGCATTCACAGAGGACGTGGCACCTGAGGTGACCGTCGAGGAGAAGGCCCCAGAGACTATACCGGTGGCCGGGGAATCAACGCTGGAAGAACCAGCTGTGGCAGCAGTCGAGGAGACTGCGACTGAGGAGACAACAGTCGAGGAGACTCCGGCTGAGGTGGCAGCCGCAGAGGACACTCTGGCCAAGGAGACACCGGTTCTGGAGACCCCGGCCGAGGAGACCCCGGCCGAGGAGATATCCGCCGAGGTGGCAGCAGAGGAGGAGACCCCGGCGGAGGTGACGACCGAGGCCGAGGAGACACTGGTTGAGGAGACTCCAGTGGAGGAGATACCCGCCGAGGTGGCAGCAGAGGAGACCCCGGCGGAGGTGACGACCGAGGAGACAACCCCTGCCGCCATGGAGGAAACCCCTGCTGAGGTTGCAGTGGAGGAAGAGACCCCTGCCGCTGTGGAGGAGACCGCTGCTGAGGTGGTGGCTGAGGAGGAGAAGATCGAAGCGACAGAGTGAAAGCAGCTCTAATGGTTCGAGTTGAGAACGAAAAATTCGAGTTGAAGCTGAGAGCATCAGACTACTAGAGAAGTCTTTTCTCTCAAGTATGCATATCAGAGATTCAGAGTCGTGTCTTTCCTTATGTTTCAAGTGCATGCCCATTTATGAGCAGCGTCGAAAGTGTTTGATTTTGGTGTCATATTGGTCCAAGAATGTCCAATCGAGGAAGAAGCTAGTTTGGTATGAATTTAAGTCAGGTCTGATTGTATCAGTTTTCGAGTTTGAACTTTCCCTTCTTAAGAGTTTATAAGAATTGTGTTTGCTTGTGTGTTGTAAGATATTTTGCACAATCCGATCTAAAATTTGTCACAGCAGACATCTAAACTGCAGAATTTGGATACAGGCCAAGCATTTTATCATGATACATGCAAAACATCGAGTATGTGGTAACAGAAATACTTGCCTGAATGTTTGCAGCTTTGCGTCGAATTCCCGGTTGAACCCCAATCATGGTTCTGCGTTGAGTTCCCATAGGTCTGGAAATGGCAACCTGTTACGGACAGAATTCAGATGGAAGGTGAATGAATACAACTCCGGCAAAAGAAGACGCTTGGGATCATAAGTAGAACAGATATGGCACATAAAGATAACATCAGTTACGTAGGAAGTAAAAGCTCAGGAAGAGATGAATTACAAGAACTTGTACGCATTATCACCAATCATTCCTCGAACGTACGAAATCAAAGCCAGCAATCGTTCATGAAATGGGAATACACTACATGAATAGATGACTCATCTAGCAGTAGCAGTCTACAGAAACCACAAGCTTTATTCAGCGGTTGAATAAAAAAGCATAGTTGTATGCGTGTAGATGGAATACAAAAATCATCGAAACAACCACACTTGAAGGTGGTGTTTACATCTTGTCACTTTCACAAGGCAAATAAGCCGTGAATAATTATTCAGCGATGAAGAGTGTCTATCCCAAGTATTGCAACAACATTACCCATACCCTTTCTAATCTTCGTCTCAAGTCTGTTTGTGTCTCCATCCTCTACATTCTCCCTCAACATCCTACAACCCTGGGATTCTGACACTCTTGGCCAATCAACTAAGGCACTCTTGCTGCATGACACCGCCAAGTACATCCAGTTTTCTCAATTCGGTCACTTCCACATAATTCACGCACAAATCCTTCTACATGCGCCATCAGCATTCGGAACTGTTTGATTCAAATACTCCTGACAAAATGGAAACGAACAGCATGCCAAAAGAAACCTATAGAACTCCATCACCGTCCTTGAACATTATGCTTCATACTGCTTATCAGAAAAACTTAGAACACATAAGGTTATATGTCGAGAAATCAGTTCTACCGAAAATCCGAATCGATGATAGAAGATCCAATAATGTATATATTAACAATTCCCTCTCACACAAAACCTATTGAGACATGAAATGTGGATAACAAATGTATTGATCCAACACATACTAAGTGCAGGTCCACATAATAAATCACATAGATGACGAATGGAAAGACAGGAATGAAACTCGTAACCTCATGTCACGACCTGCTTTGATACAAAGTCCAGAAATTAGTTCCACCAAAAGTTTGAACTGAAGATAAAATACCCACTAATATATATCTTAGCACTATATAACCAACCTAACACCAATTTCAGCCGTTGCAACAATCAATATTGGCTATGTTCATGTCTTCGTGAAACATGTAACATCATCATAGCCTCGCCAGCCCTAAATACCTTAAAACATCGGATTTTTTTTTTTAAATTAGGGTCAAAAAGAAAAAAAATTCTCAAATTAGGGTTCACTCAAACTTAATTCCAAATCTAGGATGTTTGGAATGGGATAGAGAGAAGAGACGCGGGGTGTGTCTCGGGAAAGAAAACGTTGTGCGGCTTGCTTGGTCTAGAAGAGCTGTGCGTCTTAAACTTGTTCCTTATTTTTGGCCTAGAGGCGCCATGCATCTCTCTAGCAAACGAAAGGACAGTTTGAATCCATGAGAGGGGCAGCCGATGGACGGCGACTAGTGACTACAACCCGATACGCATTTCCAATTTCATTCCAATGCTAGGAATCGATTTTGTTGAAGACAAATTGAAGATCTTAAAAAGAGATCGCAGGGCCGGGTCGAATCGGGCCTCATCCAAGCCCAACGCCTCTCAAACCGCCACAAAACACAATGCTAAAACCTCTCAAACGGTTACCCATTACAAATGAAAGACGCATACGGCTCTAAACAGAAAAAAGGAAAAAATTTAAAGACGCGCAGCGTCTCTAGACCAAGAAAACACGCACATCGTTTTTCCTCCTACCTCATATCAAATGTTCTAGATTGAGACCCTAATTTGGGATTTTTTTTTACCCTATTTTGGAAAAAAAACCCTAAAACATCCTACCGTTTCGTCGTATTTCCTTAGACTGTTCTGCCATCGCCTAATATTAACAATATCCATCGTAAATCGATAAATCATACCTATCCCTGAAGCAACCAGACGAATGAAATTACTCTCAACAACTGAATGCTGCTTTCCACTGCGATGGTCACATCATTTAAATCGATTCATTGAACTCCGATCAAACCAAACGGAGATACCGTTGCGTGTTTTATCATTAGATTGTGGGAATCGATCGATTGAGAGATCGAATTTGTGGATTCGAGGAACTCGACGAGTGAAGTGGGGATGATCGGATGATGGTGATCGAGGCGAAGCCCTAGCAAGAACGATTTCTTTGAAGGGGAAATTGAAGTTTTGAATGAGAAATGAAAAATTATGGGAATATGTGTCTACTGGGCGGTTATGTGTTTGATTTGTTTTTGCTAGCCCATTGAAAACTGGGCCGGCCCAGAGAGTAAAAAGGCTTGTTCATCATGCTAGTTTAGGATCTTCAGACCCCTAATACAAGGATGTTATGTTCCTGTCATACGCTTTGTAGCAATGTTTGGTATCATTAAGATTTTGCTAGTTAACTTTGTTAATTACTCCCTCCTGTATAATAGATGTAATATATATGTATTTTGTATTATTTTATACATATAAATATAAATATTGTTTTTATATTAAATCACGTTTACGATTAGACGAAAATCATTTACAGTACCTAATTAGTCATCTGTAGATGCGAAATATTAGTGAAACTTCTCACATTATTAGTTTTTCTTACCCATCTACCCAAAATAAATGTTTCATAATCTCTTCTGATACCTTTTCTCCCCCTATAAATATCAATATCCCAAACCCCTCACTTCCTCGCACAATCCCTCAAAATCTCTAGAGTCTCTTAAAATACCCATTTCTCACCGACAATGCAGCGCCTTTTTCTCCTCCTCATCTCCCTCACCCTTCTCTACTCCATCTCTGCCACCCGCCATGAGCCGATGATCCTAGGCGGATGGCAGAAGATCGGTGACATAACAGACCCATACGTGTTCGAGATCGCAGAGTTTGCCATCACAGAGCACGACAAACAGGCCCACGCGAAGCTGAAGTTTAAGAAGTTGCTTGGCGGGGAGTACCAGGTCGTCTCCGGCGTGAATTACAAGATCTGGATCGAGGCCCTCGACGGCAACGTTAAGGGACAGTATGCTGCCTTTGTATATGACAGGCCTTGGGGGAAGATCAGGGTACTCAAGGAGTTCAATAAGGTTTAGAAACTTAATGGTGATGTAGTGTTGGTGATGAATATTCATGATAATGTAACCTCTGTTTGATTGAATAAAGAGTAGTTGTGTTTATGAAGTTAATGTTGTTTCCATGGTATTGTGCTGCATTTTGGTAACTTATTATGCAAAATAAATATTTTGGTTATTTGAGATGAGATCGATTTTCATCTATTTTAATTATAATTGTTTGATTTAGACGGGTTTTAATCATGGGTTGTCTTTAGAATTTTTTTGCGGAGGTCTAATATAGCTAACCAATTTTTGATATGTTGCTTTCATAAATAAACTTATGCTCATTAACTTTGTGAATAAAGAAAAGTATTTATGAATTGAAGTGGTTCTGTGATGAATGCTCCTTGGTATGTATCCTGGTTTGGAACTTGGTAGTATAATTTCTTCCCCTTACTTAATTTTGTATGTGCTGAAGGAGAACACCGCTTGATAATGTAATGGTTAGAATCCGTAACACCGAACATCAGCGATGAACATCAGTTGCGGCAACAGCGACGGTGGCGGCGCTCATTTCCAATCATTCGTTAAACTGTATATCATTCTGTTTCATAATTTTGACATAGAATTTTATCACTCCGTACACACTTTACTTGCGTATTGTAAAGACTGTTCACGTGTTTTATAGTGACTCAAATTTACTCCAAGTCGATCCATAATTTTCAATTACTATAAACTAGTGCTCTGACCAAAATATGGCAATCTATTAGATTAGATTAGATAAGCATGATTTTAATGACTGTCGATGTATTATGCGTATACTTGCCATATAAGAGTAATACAATTCTGGAGACATATTTTGGTTTTTTACTAAATTTTTTTGTGCTCAAGGGGATCATTACATCATTCGGGATACAGAGGTGATGGAGATGGCCATTTCGAGTAGTGGCTACACCCGTTTTCTCTCTGCTTAACAATCTTGACGTTGAATTTATAACAGAGTATATATTATAAAACTAACCCGTTCCTCTATCTTTCTCAGTTACTCCCAGTGAACAAACACTTCCGTCCCAAATATGGCACTGGTTCAGGTCATATCGGATCGTGGTGAAATATTAATGTTCTCACCATATCGGAGTACAAATCTCGAATATATCCATCAGCTCTTATCTAAGATACCTTACAATCAAGGATGACTAAAAATATCCGAAAATCAAAATTCGGTATAAACCAAAACCGAATATGAATTCGATTAATCGAAACCAAAATATTATATTAAATTCAATTTTTTTTCGATTTTGATTTTTCAAAAATCAAACAACATTTCGATTAATCAAAACCGAATTTTTTCTCGATAAAAAATCGAATTCTCCCTCCTACTTACAATATCACCCAAAAATTTAAAGTCAAAGTTAGATGACATACAAGTAGACAACATTAGTCCATCCATGTTTATTTTATATTCACACGTTACTGGTACAAGGATGAATTGGAAGTGGCAAAAAAAAAAAAAAAACAGTGTCCATTCACATATTCACATGTTCCACCAACCCATTACAACTCACAAGAACACGAGAGTCATACAATGTAGCATTGCAGTGTCTAGCACTTTGACGGGATAATAATGGCATATTCTCTCCATCCAAAAAAGATGTTACATACATCATAGCTCACATATCATGTGTGTATCGATGTATGAATTGATGTGATATATAAGGATAGTTTGATATTTTTATATGAAAAAAATTAATAAATAAAAATATTATAATTTGAATAAAATAATAAAAAAATATTATAATTTAAATAAAATAAAAAAAATATTTTACATGTATCTTACTCGTTTCATATAAGAGAGTTATACTTAAGATGTTATTTACGTTGAAATGTGGGGATTCGAGACCCGATCAACTGCTACCACAAAACCTACCTTCTATGTTTGTCATTTTTTTTTTGTGTCGAAAACGACATCCAATCGGGCCTATAATTAAATGCATATCCTTTTCGATCCACACACGTCTCGCTGCGTTCTTCCACATCAGCACAGAAAACCTATATTTACTTGGCCGTTAAATCAAATCCTGACAGAACGGGTAAGAGCATTATTTGTTGATTTCCCAAATCCTTCCCTATCCTCGAAGATAGGGGTTTTTTGTGAAAATTATTCATCTTTTCTATCTTCATTCTCATCATATTCTTTATCTTTATCGAAAATTATTATTTAAAAAAAATAAAAAAATATTTCTTAAAACATATTTATTATTATTTTAAATTAATTGTAATTATAAAAAAGAATAATCATAATTTAAAATAAAATTTTCAACTTAGAAAATATTAATTTCAATTAAAAAAGTAAAAAAAAATATTTTTAATAAAAATGTATTTATTTTTATTAATGAAAAAAATCATTTGAAGGGTTTTATATCACAAATAGTGTAAAAAAATTAATAATAAAAATAGATATGAAAAAAATTGTATATGAATAACTTGAAAAAAAATATAAGGAAGTGATATATGAAACTTATTGAATGACTGGATGAAAAACTGAATCTTTATATAAAAAATGACATTATAACACTGTATAATAGAATAAAAATAAAAAAACTGTTACGAATTGTCTAAGAAATCTCTTATGGATCTTCTTTTCCAGGCCGTACAAGTCCATCAGACCGACTAATTCCACAACGTGTGCAACTTTCCAAACATAGAGGAATTCGTTATTATTGAGAATATTATTTATATTGGAACTTAAAAATTCTAAAAAATATCTCATATATATATATATATAGATCATATGTTATTTTATTTATTTTTAATTGGTTTTAAAATAAAGCTCAGAGGGTTAATAGTTAGCGACAGAAGCTATTTACAGCACCTAGCCATCTATGTGAGTAAAATACAAGTGCAAGTTATGACAATAATTTCTTACAATCTACCCAAAATCAATTTTGCATAATATCTTCAGATACCCCTTTCCTCCCCATTTCTCCCCTATAACTACCAATCTCCCAAACCCCTCACTTCCTCACACAAGCCCTCAAATTCTCTACAATATCCATTTTCCAAGCCCTTCAAAAACCTCTTCTCAACAACAATGCAGCGCCTTTTCCTCCTCATGATCTCCCTTACCCTTCTCTACTCCATCTCTGCCGACCGTCCACGAGCATGGTGGAGCGTGGACGGATGGCAGGAGATCAAGAACATAACCGACCCTTACGTGGACGGAATAGCAGAGTTTGCAGTGACTGAGCACGACAAACAAGCCCACGCGGAGGTAAAGTTTGGGAAGCTGCTGGCGGGGGAGTACCAGGTCATCAATGGTGCTAATTATAGGATCGCGATCGAGGCCTTCGAGGGCGGCATTAAGGGACGGTATGCTGCCTTTGTTTCTGACAGGCCTTTGCAGAAGATCAGGGTGCTCAAGTCGTTTGAGAAGGAAAGAGATTAGTGGTGTAATGTTGGTGCATGAGGGGTCATCATATAATGTAACCTCTGTTTGAATGAATAAAGAGTTGTTGTGTTTCTGAAGTTGATGTTGTTCCGTGTTGTATTTTGAGATGATGATCCATTCAAGATGTGAGAAGATATTTTTTTTTCCAGATATAAAAGATTTTTGTCATGAAAGATACAGAGTATTAAATTTTCTTTGATTTTTGTGTTAGATTTTTGCGATGGTTTAGGTTTCGATGTATTCGAGAGGAGAACTCGTTAGGTGATTTGAGATCTATTGTTGGCGGCCAAGAAAAATGAGAGAGGGAGATGTGAGTAGAAGAAGAATAGCATAAAAGTGATTTATGATTTTATTCTCTTTGATTAGATTCTTTCTACTTTAGGTGTTCTTTTGTATTCTCAAACGTTGATTTTGGAGATAGTGAAATCTTAATCGTGACATATATTCATAATATTCTTTTATTTCTTAATATTTTACTGCATATTCGTGCTTGGTGGTGATTGGTTTTGTTGTTTCCTGGTCTCATTTGTTCCGATCTTAGGTGTTGGAGGTTTTGTTCGTAAAGCCGATTCTTAATGACGAACTGGGTCTATTATGAGAATCGATTCTTCGATTGATTTTGCTGTACAAATTTGTTCGTTATTCCGCTGATTATCGTCCTTAACCCCAACACTTATGAGGCGGAATAAATGTACTGGAATATTTGAGAAGAGATCGGTGTCCATCTATTTTAACTGTATTGGTTTGATTTGGACTTGTTTTAGCTTTTAATTATGGGTTGTTTCTTTTTTTCTTTTTTCTTTTTTTTCCAGGAGTCCAATATATAGCGAACCAATTATTTGATATGTTTATTTCATACACTTGTTGGTGATCTTTGATGTTAAAATGCTTATTAACTTTGTGAAAAAAAAGTACTGATGGATTGAAGTACTTAATTTTTTATGTGCTCAAGGAGATGGCAGCTTGATCGTGGTTAAAATCCGTAACACCTAACATCAGCGATAAACATCAATTGGAGTAGCATCAATGGTGGCCGCGCTCATTTCCCATCATTCGCTAAACTGTTTTTTCAGTCCGCTTTCATAATCTTTGCAATGAATTTTATCACTCCGTACACACTTTACTCACGTTATATGCAGCCTGTTCACGTGTTCTGTGGTGACACAAACTACATATCGATCCATAAACTGTGATCTTCTTCGATTAATAAACCAGTGCTTGTATCGGAAAATGGCAATGGATTGGACTAGATAAAGTGAGTATGATTATAATGATTATCGATACATAAACATCATGTTTTACACAATTTTCGTTAAACATTAATGATATTACATATACTTACCATATAGGAGTACATAATACAATTCTCAAGATGTACTTTGGTTTTGAACTTAATTTTTCCGACCGGTTGTCCAAGGTCAATTGCGGCCTGCTGGCCTATCGTTAGAGGTCCCTTACCGTTGGTTGATATGTCGGACGTTACCGTAGGAGCTACAGTAGCCTTTTTAATCGTTATCATAAAGATTTGTGGTAGCGTTTTTGTTAAGCGCTACCATATGACACATATGCTATCATAGGCTATGACAACAGCGGTACAAGGAAATCAACAATTATCATTTGCGAGAAAAATCAAAGTACTCTTTGTGTCCCTATTTCCATGCAACAATTTGAACATATGAATCATTCAACATGTATTTTGAAAATCTTTCATTTTTGTATTAACTATGAAAAAAAAAATTGTTATTTATACAAGATATAAAATATGGAATAGAACGGCAAACATTAACACGGTACATCACATGTAACGTACTTATTTCATACTAGTCTATTATTATTAACAATTCTACATACATAACACACTATATGTAAGGCAAAAACTATAGATCAAATCAACTACTATGAAACTTAATTTTAATTTCAAGTTTGTTCTTAGTCGAAAGCGGCATCCCGTCAGCAACATTCATGTAGGAAATCTAAGCATACGAGACGTTATACGGGATCCTAACCAAACAGGTAAGGAATTACTCCGGATCTTCTTTATCAAACTGTACAACTTCACCGAACTGACTATTTCCACCACGGATGTGTGATTGTTTAGAACAAAAAAAAGACGATTATGAAAACTACTAACACACAAACAGTTTAGACCACTTGCATCACCTAATTAGCTATCAATGGGCGTAATTAAAATACAAATGAAACTTTTTTTTTCCGGAAAATTACAAGTGAAACTTATTGTATTATTATTTTTTCTTAAAATCTACTCAAAATCGATTTTTCGTTTATCTCTTTTGACACTTTTGCTTCCCCATTGTCCCTCTATAAACATCAATCCCCTGCCCTCAACTTCCCCACATAAACCTATTCGATCCCATTTCCTCACAAACCCCTAACCATTCATCGCTCAATCTTTCTGTTCTCTTTCACCCTCCTCTTGATTCTCCTCTTTATCTAGGTCGCCCGCAACGAGGGAACCTTCCTTGGCAGGTGGAGGCTGATCAAGGACCTAACCGACCCACACCTGATTGAGATAGCAGAGTTTGTCGTCACCCAGCACAATATAAAGGCCCACGCGAAACTGAAGTTCAAGAAGTTGTTGAAAGCGGAAGGTGTGCCGTCACTATGTCTGAGAGTATGTCAAGCGGATTATCGGGTAAGGGTTTCGGCCCTTGATGGCGTCGCTAAGGGAGAGTATGTAGCCATTGTTTATGAGAAGGTTTGGTTGAAGGCCAGGGAGTTCGTGTCGTTTAAAAAGGTTTAGAACTTGTATTTTTTTGGGAGAGTAATGTTGGTGATGTATGATCATGTAATCTATCATTGAATAAAATACGGTCGCATTTTTAATGAGGACGTTGTTGTTTAAGTCGTGTCGCATCTGGATCACTTATGTTGAGAAAATAAATATGTTTGTCGTTTGGGAAGAAATATCTATCGTATCTTAACTTCGTAACATTCATAAATTTCTATACACAAGAAATCAGTCTCAAATATGAGAATGAAGCCATGAATTAGATTGAATCCGTTTATGGTGTTAATTTCATTGGTGAACTTACTTTATGAAAATCCACGATATGTATCCACCCTTATCGTTACATTATTACACTGCAAAGAAAGAGTATGGAGTACTAAATAGAATCACCCAATAAATTAGGAAGAGCAAAAGTCAAAATTTAGTGTCAAATTTGGACACTGTACATTAATGCAAGCTGCACAGTATTTTTATTCTTGTTTCACGACTTTCACGCATCCATATTTCCCTCTATTTTTTCATTTGAAAACTAGTTTCACATGTCCCATACATGCTCAGCAACAAACAACACGAGAATCTTTTACAAGTGACCGGCATAGATATAATGACATAGGAAAAATTAACTGGCATCACGAGACTAAGGAAACAACTATGTTCCTGGATGTAATGATTGTTTTTTTCGTCCTGCTCTTTTTTCCAGACACGAAGTTTCTCTTTATGTATTTCTCAATGTCACAATAGTAATACTTGAATCTTTCTTTGGACTTTAACCTGTTTATTGATTTATCACGACTCTTGGCTCGATGGGAGTAAAATACAAAATGATACTTAACACATTAATTAGTAATTTTTCGTATAGTCTAACCAAAATCGATTTTTCATAATCTGCGGATACCCTTTTGCTTCCCCTTTCTTCCTCTATAAATACTAATCCCCTGCCCCTCACTTCCCCACACGAACCTAATCCCATTTCCTCACAAACCCAAAACCATTCATCAACAATGCAACGCTTAATCTTTCTGCTCTCTTTCATCGTCCTCTTCATTCTCCCCCTCATCTCGGCCGCCCCCAATAGGGGAACCTTCCTTGGCAGGTGGAGGTTGATCAAGGACCTAACGAACCCACACCTGATCGAGATAGCACAGTTTGCAATCGCCAAGCACAACAGTTTGGCCCATGTCAAGCTAAAGTTAGAGAAGCTGTTGAAAGCAGAGCGGAAGACCATCGAAGGGGTGGATTATCGTGTCAAGATTTCGGCCCTGGACGGCACCGTTAAGGGAGAGTATGTTGCCATCGTGTGGGAGAGGGTTTGGTTAAAGGTCATTAAACTCATTTCGTTTAACAAGGTTTAGAAACTTGTGTTTGTTGGAGAGAGTAATGTTGGTGTTGAATGGTCATGTAATATATGATTGAATAAAATGTAATCGTGTTTTTAATGTGATTGTTATTTCAGTCGTGTCGTATCCTGACTTCTGTTGAGAAATAAATATGTTCGTCATTGGGGGAAAAATATATGTCGTGTCTTAACTTCGTAATATTCATCAATTTCTATACAAGAAGTCGGTCTCAAATTTGAGCGTGAATTAGATTGGATTCACTTATGTGCTTCACGCATTAAAATCCACATTTGTATCAACCCTTTATTTTACATTCTAAAAGAATCATCCAATAAATGAAGAGTCAATGTCAAAAGTTAAGGTCAGATATGGACACGACATATATCAATGCAAAGTACACAATTTCTCTCTTCAGTTTTACCACTTTCACGCATTCGTATTTCCCTTTCTTTTTTCATTTGAAAACTCGTTTCACATGTCCCATACATGCTCAGGAACAAACAACACGAGAATCATTCACTAGTGATTGGCATAGATATAATGACATGGGAAAAATTAACGGGCAACCGAGACTAAGAAAACAACTATGTTTTCAGACATAATTATCGTATGAAATCTCAAAAATTATTAAGAGATTCATTATCATGAATTTGGCTCGTATACTCAACTAGATAGTCATTGACATGTGAGAACGTACCTCACATTATTTGTGTGACGAAAGCACCAACATAGCTAATCTAATCAGTTATGAAAAAATAAATTACCAACTTTAAATTGATAGATCTCATTTTCTTTCTTTCTCTCTATATAAAATCGACCCTCAAACCAGCAGTTTTGCATAAAACACCCCCATTTTATCTACCTCAATAGAAATTGAGCACTCCAACTCAAATCCCTTGCCGCTCCATCCTTCCCAGATGATGCAGCGGCGATCATCTTTCTCTCCCTGACCCTTCTTCTCGTCCCTCTTGACGCCATCACTACTCAAGTCGTCAATCCTTTAGCAACGGGAACTGGTCGAAATCGCCTGTTTTGCAGTTACTGAGCACAACTTACAGGCCCACACGAACCTGCAATTGGAGATGGTGTTGGAGGCGAAGCGACAAGTCATGTGGGAAGTTGTTACTTACATAGAGAAGATTCAGGCCTTTGACGGAGTTGTTTCGAGACAATATATGGTCGTCGTGTACGTGATTGGAAAGATGAAGCAGCTCAAGGCGTTTCAAGATTTGATTCAGATGATGATTTGGTTTGGTGTAATAAGAAGTTGAGAGAGTTAACCGCTGATGTAATTTGTCTTGAATAAATAGTGATCGTAATTCTAATTGCGACTAAAAAACAGTGTATTAATGACGGTTTGAAAATTTGTAGTCATTGACTCACGACGGAAGACACGATTTAGTCGTTGATTAAAGACGAACAATGTTGGTCGCTGATTAGCGACAAAAAAAAAAGTCAGTCACAAACTTACGACGAAAAAAACGCTAAATTCTTTTTATCGGGTCAGATTCCGCTGCTTTCTTTCCCATTTTTCCTTTACATATTCCCCAAAACCACCTAACCACCACCTTCGACCACCGCCTCCGACCACCATCCTCTCCCACCACCACCGACGACCACCCCAGCTGTCATCCCTAAATCCATTAGTAAATCATTAAAATAAACACATTAATAAATAACTACTACTTTCTTCATCCCAATTTATAGGAAACGTAATTTACTAAGCTAAATTATTTTAGGAAGATTGGAAGTCTCAACCCTTTCTTCTGTGGATGGAACACAGAAGCTTGATAAGATGTGCTGAATTTTTATGAAATTTGATAAAAAAAATAATATTTTTTTAATAATAATGAGGTGTAATTGAGGTTTAGGAGGGAGAATGAGAGAGGAAGAGGAAGAAGGTGGTGAAGTAATTTGATTATATTAATAAAAATTGATTATAAAAAAAGGATAGAAATATTACAAATAAATTAGGACTAAAGGAATATATCCTAAAAATTAATAAATACTCCAGTTATCTTTATCAAAAATAAAAATAAAAAATACTCCAGTTATCATTATCACTAAGTCCATATTGTTTATGATTCTCAATAAATGCTTCAATATTTGATTAATTATTTCTTTTTTTTATTATTATCATTTAATGAACAATGAATCCAATTATCGGCCTATACCAAGTCTTGAAAATTAAACCTTGTACTATTATATATTACTAGCATACAACTTTCGGCGACAGATCATTTTAAAGGACATCACCAGATTAAAAAATGAAATATATATTCGGATCCAATAACAGCATCAATACCAAACAACAGACTCGTTATCATTAACTTGGTTCATTATCACAAGTTACATAACATCACGGTCATACAAAAACACTTCAAGTAATTTCTGTTTGAACACTAGCGCAACTACTCGATCTTATAAGTTATGAAAAACTTATGACCATCTTGAATTTGATAGCTCTCTATTTCTCTTTCTCCCTTTATAACCATCAACTGTGCACCATACGCTCGAATTTTCACTTCCTCCAGAGAACTTAAACATTCTAAATTTAATCCTTCACTTCTCCTTACCCCCAAACAATGAAGCGCTCGATCATCTTCATCTCGATAACCGTTCTCCTCGTTCCTCTCATCGCCATCTCTACTGATGACGTCGAGCCATTGGCAACGGGTTTATGGGAACGGATCAACGAAGTCAAAGACCCGGATGTGGTGGAGGCCGCCAAGTTTGCTGTTGCCGAGTACAATCGACTCACACACAGGAACCTATACAGTTCGTGAAAGTATTGCTAGCAAAGCGGTGGGTTTCGACGAAGGATTCTAGTTACAATGAGAAGATTCAGGCCGTGGAAGACTGTGCTTGGAGAAACTATATTGTCTGTGTTATCGTGACAGGAAAATTTAAGGAACTCAAGTTGTTTCTCGAGGTGTGATTTAGATGATGAGTTCGTTTGGTGTTATGTGATGTTGAGATGTTGGAGCAAAACTGTAATGTAATCTGTCTTGAATAAATAATGTTGGCACTTTTAAAAATGACTAGTGTTTGTTCGCGACATGGAAACATAATGTGCCCTATCCTCGTTACTACTTTCAACAAAGACAGATTAAAATGATTTCAAAACTTAGTTAAATCAAAACGTCCAATAACCTTTAACCCTCATTGGATACACAAAATAAAACTAGGATGAGATAATTAATCCAAAAATCCTGCCTTTGATTATCACATTTAGTGGGATAAAACCACAGCCACTTAATTATCCCCTCATTAATAAACACACACGGTCACGAGATTAATTGTATCAAATCACTATTGTGGCGAATTCATAGTATACCCACTGTAAATTGTACTTAGATACAGAAATGTATTATCTAACATTAAATTGATCAACCTCTCCCTTTTCCTTCCTCACACTATAAATACCAATTGTTCATATCATCAACTCCCTACAAACACCCCAAATTCTCTCCTGTTCGAACCTCTTACTCTAAAACTCTTGTACCTCGTCCCTTCACGCGCACAATGCAATGCTTCATCATCATCCTCGTCGTCTTTTCATTCCTCACTGTCCCCTTCGTCACCTCCTCGGATGCCCAAACCGGGTGGTTGCCAGTAAAGCCCACGACGTCCCCACACATAGTCAAGATAGCGGAGTTTGCTGTTGACGAGAACAATAAGGAGAAGCACGCGAAGCTGCAGTTCAAGAAGGTGTTACGAGCGGAGGAGAAGGTCTCCGATGGGGTGGATTATAGGGTGAGGATTCAGGCCTTGGATGGCGCCGTTTTAGGGCAGTATGTTGCAATCGTGCATGAGAGCGCTATAGGGTGGATTAAGAAACTCGTTTCTTTTACTAAGATTTAAGCTAGATAATCGGTTAGGTTGGTGCAATGTTGACGAAGTAATGAGAAATCTGATGTTACTTGTGCTGAATAAATAGGGTTAATTTTCTCTGTCCCATTTATGTTGCGACAATTTGACTTTTACATATTTCGGACGAAATTTGATCCTGACCTGTTGAACATCAAGTGTTCTTTCACAAATTTATGAGAGTAACATAATAATTGTATGAATTAGGTATTTTAACCACATTCCACGAAGCAACTTTTATCAATCTATTTGATAGGAACATGGAACTGCAGACGATGTGCATTGAGTAATGAAAACTGCATAAACGTTGCAATTTGTTATATTTTTTTCCGGCTGAAGGAAATTTCGAGCATATTAATACTTGGAATATTATTGGAAATTGATAATCCTATGCCAAATAGCTTGGCATTTCCTACTTCCAAGGGGATGTCTAGTATTCCTTTTGTCCCATGTTATTTACAGGGATGCATAATACTCCCTTTATTTGCAGTAAATTTCCAGCATATTAGTATATACTTAGAATATTATTGGAGTAGTAAGGTTGATGCCTTCGCAAGTATTGAATTTTGACTTGGCAATTCCCTATTTATTTTATGAACCAAATATCTTTCTGGTTTTGAATCCTATTAGACGGTTTGATAGGAAATCAAATAAGGATAAAAACTTATATTTTTCAGACTAACATGGATAGTCTGAAACTCCATAAGTGCTTTTCTAGTGAGGTAGTGGATTCCTTCATTTTGAAAGAATGGAGACGGTGTCTCATGTATAAACGAGAAGCAACAGATTTGCTCAAATATAAGTTGGACAGCTTATCCCAAAGAGTCTTGGTAGATTTTTTCTCCAGGACGTTCTGAAGAACGTCGTCAGAAAACACCGTTGTAAAGCCGTACGTGCCTTCTTATCCATCTTCATTTTATCTTTGTCCTTCATTTCTACTGGTAATTTATCAATCCCTTTCAGAACCTCATCTTAATAACGCAACGACTTTGACTCTCCAAAATCCAAAATTGTTTGCGCCATCGAATTTTTCCACATCAAATTTCATAGACGCCATCGCACTGAAATTTTTCCCGAAAATACTGTTCAAAGAATGTTCATCAGAGGGAAAAATTAATTTTTATGGAAAAATACAAGAAAAGCGACCAGCAAAAAATATAATTTAAATCCCAAGTTTAACAACGTTCGTTTCTAAACCTACGTGGATGAACCCGGTGTAAAAAATAAGGATTGAAACGTTCCAAACTCTGATACCAGTTTGTTACGAACAGATCAGTTAATTATAAACACAAACAATAACAAGTGCGCAAAAATAAATGAGACAAAAATTTTTACGTGGGAACTCTTGCAAGAAAAACCACGGATAGTCGCCGACGACGAAGAATCCACTAGTCAAATGAAGAAATATAAAAAGAGGTATACCCAAAATATTAAGAATCTCACAATAAGGAATAAATATAATAATCTCTAAAATAAATCCCTTAAACCCTCAATATATTTTTATGTATATATATATATATGAACTCAATGGAAATCACTCTCTCCTTGTCCTCTCTGCTTGTCCGCCTCTCTGTCTTTCCTTTCTCTTTGCTTCTCCTTTCTTTCCTGCCCTCTGCGTCTCACTGTCTCTTCTAACTTGCTGCATCTCCTCTTCTTATATAGCACCAAGAACAACGCGGACGCAACACACGGAAGTCACGGACACCACACGGATAAATTACGTGGAGAGGAACACGGATTTGAGACACAGATTTTCAACACTTTCATTGCATTATCAATGGATTTCATGAATATGTATCATGACATATGTAATTTTAGATATGTCTCATTAAAGTTAAAGATAAAGATTATAAATTGGGAGAAGATGGATCTAGAAATGAGAGTACAAAAATTAAGAGGATCATGAACGTTTGTTTTGCTACCATATATTCAATTAGTTTTGGTACACATCAATTCTTTGTCATAGTCCCAACGTGACGAAACATTGCAACCTTATGTAAACATTTCGTCGAAGACCTTGTAGTTTCGGACCAAGACATGGTGGGGTGGAGATGGTACAATGCCTTGATGCCTGTGGACCGTGGTCTTCTTGGAGTTGGGCTTTTTGTGATGACGACTAAAAGGTTCCAACGTAAAACCAATTAGCAATCAACGGAATAAATCAGAATCTTATTTGTAATTCAACGTGGATATTGTGTTCTCAACCGTGTGGTCTTCTTAATGATGTGTTATTTGTTTTGATTGTTTTTCCTTGGATGTTGTGTTGAGACGCCGCGATTGATAGTCATGGTTAGGTCCGGCTGCCTCCTTATTCCTGGCTTGTTTTGGCTGGCTGTGTGCTCCTTATTCCTGGATAGGTTTGGCTGCCTCCTTATTCCTGGCCTTTTGGCCTTGAACACTTAAACTGATACATATAACTAAACTGGTGGCATTGATCGTCGTCAATCCTCCACATACACTTATTATGATATGGCGCCTGGCTCAGAATCAGACACGATGGATGTCCTGATATATTTTCTTATTATGATCACGACATCCTTGCTCTTAAGCTCTTTATGTATTGCGTGTGGAGTAACTATGAGCAGGGCCTGGAATAACAGAACCAAAAACAGGGCAGCGTCTGCCCCGGATGCACCTGGTGCGTGGCCACTAGCTGGTCACCTTCCTTCGCTTATCGGCGGGGGAAACTTACCGCAAACCTTAGCAACCTTGGGTGAGCAATGTGGTGTACCAACATTCATGATCAGAATAAGACTCCGTCGATGGCTCATAGTGAATGAATGGAAGGCTGTCAAGGAATGCTTCACCACCAATGACAAGATCTTGACTTCTAGACCAGTCTCTACCACGGCATCAGCATGAATTAATATTGGTTTCAGCTCTATCTTGCATGACTAGTAATTTTGTTATAATATTTGAATCTTCTATCTTAAAGAAGAACGAAAAACCGTTCTTGTTCAGTTCAATAAAGTTGCGATTTCCTTGACAGGATACATGTTGGGCATAACCTGGCAATCTTCGCCTTCTCTCCTTACACCTGGCAATCTGGCGTGACATGAGGAAATTTATGGTCAATGAACTCCTTTCCAATTCAGAACTTCAGTCCAATAGGCAGCTGCATGTGTCCGAAATAGACGAGTTTATCAAAGACACATACGCCTTCACCAAATGCAGAAATGGTCTAGGCGATGGGGTAGGAAAGGCTCTGCCAATCGTAGATTGGATGAAGAGACTGATGATCAATATGATCACGATGAAGGTGGCGAGAAAAAGATACAGATACACAAGAACAGAGGACGAGGCTCACGAGATTTTGTAAGCCATGACAGAGCTGATGAATGGGGCTGGAGTATTAGCATTACCTGATGCATTTCCATTTGCTCTTGTTAAATGGTTAGATCCACAGGGCAATATCAGGATGCTGAAGCGAATCTCTTCTAAACTTAGTGCCATAATTGGGAGTTGGATAAATGAGCATAAGTTAAAAAGAGCGGGAGATCAACACGTGCATGATGAAGAGTTCATTGATGTGCTGCTATCCGCAGTTGAACAAGGGAAACTCAAATCCAATCAGCATGCTACTGAAATCATAATTCAAGCATGATAGAGGTAAATTTGATATAATTGCAGAATTAGAATCAGTTTCTAGATTACAATCTTAACTAATTTCCTAAATATGAATACTCAGTCCGTCATCATAGGCGACTCTAACACGACCTCAGTCACGCTGGTGTGGTTACTGTCCTTGTCGTTGAATAACAAGCATACCATGAAGTGCGCCAAGGAAGAAATAGATCAAGTTGTAGGAAAAACCAGGAAGGTCGAAGAGCGTGATCTAAGGAGTCTAGTTTACCTCGAAGCGTATGTCAAGGAAACATCACGACTATGCCCTCCTATTCCTCTCTTAGTACCACATCTGTCAACAGAATGCTGGTGAATATCTGAAAAATTCAAAGAGACCCTCAGATTTGGACAGACCCTAATGATTTTAATCCAGAAAGATTTCTGACGAATGGAGATGCGGCTGAATTTTAGGCTTTCGGGCAGAACTTTCAGTATCTGCCTTTCGGTTCAGGGAGGCGGTCATGCCCTGGTACTAAGCTCGTGCTAGAGATGCTAAACCTGACTGCTGCTCGGTTACTACATAGCTTTGATATACTGACGCCATCAGACAATCCTGTCGGCATGTCTATAGGTCGGGGAAATAACTTTCCTCAGGCTGTTCCTCTTCAGCTTTTGCTTACACCACGCCTGCCTCACGAGCTATATGCATGCGAACAGGATTGTGATTCTACCCGCTATACTTATGATTGATTCACCCAGCATATCTTCTTAAGAACTCAAAATACATGTTGAATATTAATACTACATTGTAATTAAGCTGTCAAACGTCCTTCGCGGGAAAACTGTGAGGTTTTATTCGTAATAATCCTAATGAAAATGTTCATTCTTGAACAAAAATGGAATGGCCTCACTTATTACAGATTGGGAAAAATTGTTGTTGGACATACTAGGTATACTAATGCCTATTAGTACTTAGATTAAATGAACCAAGGATGGACCAAGGACCATCAACAAGTCTTATGCATCCAATGATCAAAATTAGATTCTAAGTTGAATTTTGTTGATCATTGGAATGATGGGATCAGATAGTCGACCCCTACCGGCACAAAAGATCGGTATATACAGTTTGGTAGCAACTTGCTGTAGATACATATATATACTATGTTAATATAATGTAAGCTGTGAGGGCAATAGCAAATATGTAACAGAATTGGGCATTAGGATACGTACATATTTGATCATTTCACCCCAAGTTGTCCATACATACAAGTCCTTCAAAAGCATATGAAATTAGCACATAATCCCCTTATTTTACTCATATGCACTAATTGATCATACAACAGTTTTTTCCCAACAAAGGCAACACATAACCATTGGATCATTAGTTCTTCCGTTTGAAGGAAGTTAGGCTCTTGTACTTGACCCAAGCCCTCTCATGAACAAGTGCTTCATAGTTTCCTGCAACGGCGGTTTGGTCCTTGGCCAAGATCGTTAGCTTATAGTTCACTCCATTGACGACCTGAAACTCGCCCTCTTTGATCTCCACAAACTCGAGGGTCTCATTTTGTAGCCTGTTGTGCTCGCTAACTGCGAACCTTGCTATCTCCCCTAGGTGAGGGTCGGTTAGGTCCTTGATCACAGAGAAGCCACCAACGATATGGCCTAGTTCACGACGATGGTCAAAGTTTGTCGTGGTCGTGGCAGAAGCAGCCACGACGAGGAGTAGGGAGAGGAAGAGAGTGAAGGTTTGAGGAGGATTCATTGTGAAACTTTAGAGAACTGTCGGATGCAAAGTTTGGTAATGACAGTCGGGTTTTATAATGTAGAGAGATGAGTTGGGGGACCAAGATCATTTTAGTTATTTCATGTGATGCTTGTGCAAGTTAATTAAATTAGACCAACATTGCACGTAATGAAAAAAAGATTACTCTAGAATGTAACGAGTTTATAAGTGACGACTATTTAACATATGCATAATAATCAGGATCTCATTTGCTTTATGGATATCGTTTTTATGCAAGTTTGGTACTTACAATTAGTAAAGTAGTCCTAGGAAGTTTTATCGTGAAGTACTCGATATGAAATATGATTCAACATTGGATGTTCCTAGATAATGGAATCCATTGTTCCCCTAGCTAGTTCAGCCTCAATCAAAGCTGAAGATTAAAATCTACTGGATATTGATGACATTAACACGTAATATAGAACCATATAAAAGATTAAATCTGACTTTTCCGATTCGGTTGGACAGACGGCAAAGAAGTTATGACTTGGTAATAGAAATTCGCTAAATGTGGACCACTAGATCTCCATAGCCCCATTTTCTTTGATCTCATCTTCACATAGACACAAACCTTAGGTCTTAACTAATCCTAATAATATTATTACAACCCTAATCGCTATTGTCCTAATTTGGAATTGTTTCAATGTCAAGATCAACTTCTTCTGAAGGTTACATTACTCGATGTGAATGTCTTTTTGGCTTGAAGCATGAAGAACGAACGAGTACAGAATCTAATACTCTCGATGTATTTTCAGACCATGTTACTCTATGGAATAATCTGATATCATGAAACTCGTTCAAGAAGCATAGAAATTATTTGAAAATTAAGTACTCAAATACTAGAAATTTTCGAATCCTATGGCTAATGTGATATCTAGCTAGAATCATGATCGTCTAGGTTGCAGATCATTAATAGGTCACAAATCCAAAAATCACATGGCTAAATAACGACTAAGGATTATCATAACCACTAATAATCCGGTAGTGACGTGTTCCGGTAATTAATCATCAATTAAGTCCTCATTTTCGGCCATAGGATCATGTAATGTTATGCAGAATATTGCAAGGTTTTATAAGTACTCCCGTCTTTTAATCTGACGACTTTTTCCTAACAGGAACGGTATGCATTTGATTGAATATAACTTACGGGCAGTGCCGCATCTCCAATCATGCTTAACTAGCACATTGAGAGTTAATTAGGAACGTCGAATGCGATTACTTATGGGAAGCACTGATCTAGGGAGAGTCAATTTCAAACGTATATTGTAAGCATTCCGTGCAACATGCACTGTGTGTGATGACTGATTTGTTATGTATGTAACAACGTGATCCACGAGCACTCATTGAGAGCAAAAATAAGCATTACGTATTGACACATGCGCGCATGACATGATATTGATTGATGAATATAGAATCACAAATATAGCTAAACTTCCTGTGAGGAATTGGTTGCAAAAAGACCATGTATATCAGTATATAAGCATTACGTATTGACACATGCATGACATGATATCACTTCTGTTTTTAACATAAATCTTCCTGGTAAGTAACATAGAAATTTTTTCCTGTTATTACTATTAATTAGCATATGTTTAACGTTTCACAAACAATCTTATGAAAAAAATGTTACACAAACAATTGTAACATATTATTTTGTTTGTGCGAATATTATTCTATTGAAACCTTGGTGTAACTGACTTATAGGCTCTCTCTAGCTATATGTTTCATCAATATCATGATGACATGATCTATGTTCTGATAACTTCTTAAGATGATTGATCGCTCATTTCACTGCCTCATGTTACTTGCTTTTGTTATCCTAATGATCCTCAACACCTCGACCAATGCTCGTAGCTATACACCACCATTTGCGATGCCCTGAGGGCTTGTTTGTAAGCTGCAGATGAGAGGGGAGGAAAGGGAAATGAAGGATTTTTAACAAGAATTTCTTAAAAAAATAGTGTTTGTGAGTTTTTTTAATGGAGGGGATGTGAGGGCTTTGTGAGTAAAGTTGTCCAACTTTACTCCTTTTTTTTAACTCTTCAAATTCATAGGTTTGAAAGGGAAATAAAATAAAATACTCAAAAAAACAATGTTATTCATATCCTAAAACAAATAAAATCTCTTACACCACAAAAAAAAGACACAAAAATAAATTTCCCATATTACTTTTTCTTCTTTTTAAACTCACACACAAAAGAAGCTAAAGTAATTTAAATTTTTTTCAACAAATTCACAAACAACATCAAAGTAAAATTATATATTATATTTTTCTTCTTTTTCTTTTATTTCACTCTTGTTCATGTTACGTCCTTTTTTATTAAAACTCATAAACAAAACCTAACAGGAGCCTATGAGCCGATAAAAAGGTCATAGATCCCAAAGTAATGGCAGTCGCAAACTTTGCCTTGCACCAGCATTGTGTTATTGGTCGTTGGCGATGATGGCCATTCTTTCCAATTCGACCACCCAGGCTTGTTAGAGTGATCAACGGCGAGTATGAAGAGACACATCATCACGGTACAATTTATCGACTTCTTCTCCGAGTGAGAAGGATGGTGGACGCAGCCTATGTGTATTCGAATTTGCGGGTTTGGGTAAATGCGAAGGATCGAGACAGTATGAAACAATTAATATTCTTGGGTGGATTGACACACCCCATCGCACCTATACGAATCCAAGCCAACGTATACATACTGTTGTTAGCAAGACTCCTAGCTAGCTCCGCGTAATGTTTTAAAGTCTTGATGTTGATCAGACCATTGTTATACCGTATTCATGTTTTAGAATCAAGAGGTCGATCAAACCATTTTTATACTGTATTTATGTTTTATGAAAAACATGAGATATGTTATCATCTCAAAATCACATATCACAAATATTATTTCAGAAATAATGACAATCAACTATAAATATAATCATGCATAATTAATCAACTAAACTTTTTTTTCCCTTATTAGCTCAATTAAACGTTTATATTTTCATCCATTGAATCAGATCAATATCACAAACCACCTCACCAAGAAGGCAAGAACCACAAAAAAAAAAAAAAAAAAAAAAAAGGGGGGGGGGGGGGGGTG
>JAOVYX010001352.1:0-72297 GCA_035668315.1 Drosera spatulata | reverse complement strand
ATACAGTTGGACATTCTTGACATGCCAATGCGGACATGGCTGCATCCGGTCCTAGAGGTTCTCGGTCTAGGCCATTCAATGCTTGTATTTGTGAACGGAGAGTTTGTAGGTATGCACAATGGACATTGTTCTGATATCTTCTATTCTGCTATTGATCTCTTCATCTGTTTCAGGATTTTACTTAACATATGCATCTTCTTGCAGGAACCCACCATGGAATCAAGAGAGCATACAGTTACAGCTTTACTTTACCAATACAGTTGAACGAAGGGATCAATACATTGACATTTTTGGGCACGACTGTTGGAATGCCAGTATGAAATCTGAAACTTACATCCAAGCATCGTTTATTGGCCCGCCGTGGTGATTCTATAAAGAAGATTATAGAACTTTCGTTTTTGCAGGATAGTGGTGCTTACCAGGAGCATAGATTTACCGGGCTCAAGAACGTACTAGTCAAAGGTTTGGCAACCGGAGATCTTGATCTCTCATTCAATGGCTTCTATCATACGGTATGAATAAGAAACCATAATCCGCTTCCCTTGTTGAGGATAGCAGTAACTGATGCACATTGATGTTATGTACCAGATTGGGTTGGAAGGAGAGCACCATCAATACTTCACAGAGGAAGGAGCGAAGAAGGCTAAATGGTGTGCTCCTAATACGGGCGCAGGACCGGCACTTGCCTGGTATAAGGTAACACTAACATGCTCGAGAGCGTTATTAACAAAGCCGATTTTTTCTAGGAGAAATCTCCTATCATTATTATATACATTCATTCCTCAAGGATTGCAGACATACTTTGATGCTCCGGAAGGTGATACCCCGGTTGGCATCTACATGGAGAACATGACTAAAGGCATGGTTTGGGTGAATGGGAAGAGCATTGGTCGTTACTGGTCGTCTTTCTTAACTGAATACAACAAGCCTTCTCAATCCGAGTAAGTGACTAGAAACTTCAAGTCGTGGCTATGGCTTCTAATCTAACTAATAAGTAATGAGTCAGAAGTTATTTCTCAAATAAAGCGCTTGTTTTTTTTTTTTTTTTTTGTTTTTATCAAAATACTTGGACAACATAAACAGGAGTATGATAAAAAAAATTTACTGCCCAGGTATCATATACCACGTGCCTTCTTGAAGCCAAAAGACAATTTCTTGGTGATCTTTGACGAGGCTGGAGGCTTCATAGACTCGGTTGAGATTAGGATCGTCAATAGAGACACGATATGCAGCTTCGTAGGAGAGAACTACCCGGCACATGTAAGGTCATGGAAACGGGACAACAAAGAGATCACAGAGGTAACGGTTGATCCAAGGCCGCATGCTCGACTTGATTGTCCTGGTAAGAAGGTCATCATTGCTGTCGAGCATGCTGCCTTCGGAGCTCCTTGGGGTACTTGTGGACTCTACAAGAACGATAACTGCACTATGGTCGTCGACAAAGTCGTGGAAGAGGTTCTCCCCTTTACCCTTCGAGTTTAGAGTATCGATTTTTTGCATGTTCGTTTTCATTAACAAAGTTTCTTTGTTTTCATGAGCAGCTCTGCTTGGGAAAAGAAAGCTGCAAGGTTCCGATTGACCGGAAAGTTTTGATGAGGGATCAGAAAGGTGATCCGTGCCCGACGGTGACTCCTAAGCACTTGGCTATCCAAGTAAAATGCTCATACAAAAATTAGACACTTCAGTCGAAACAAGTAGTCGAGATTACATTTTCTTATACTTTTGAGTAATTGTAACAGTTTCCTAACTAGATCAAGCTAATACACTTTTTTTCAGAGTCATATTCGCACATTCTTCTATGTTCTATTCTTATAGCTTCACGATTTTTTCCTCTCAACTTCTACTGGAGTGCCTAGACAGAAGCTAACAATGATAAAGCTCAATCTTCATATGCGAATATGAACTCGACCTTTCATCAAACGACAGGACGCAAAGAGCGAAGAGCAGAACTGTTACGGATAATTTCAAAGTTTATGTCAGGCGCAAAAATAGGCTAAACTCAGGGGGGTCTATTTCAAATTAGCTAGAGATTAGTTGTCTAATAAGCTAAAATTTGATTAGACTTCTTATTTCTTTAAGTAGAAGATTATGATAGCTTATGTTTTAGGAGAGAATAAGTACTGTAGTTGGCTATATAATGCCAACAGTTTATGCATCAAGGGAAGAAAAAAAAATGGCTTCAGCTCCTTCCTTTCTCTCCCTCGTCTTCTACCTTCTCTATTCTTCCCCCTCCTCTCTAATTCCCCTAACAAGAACAGGAGCTTAACCTTAAATTTAGCTCTTCCTTCATGTTTGAGCTGCTTTACAAAATTTCATCGATTACACCGAAGAAACTAAAGAATGGCAAGCAAAACTTTCAGGGTGCTCTCATAGCGTGTTTTCCTATTATATGTGTGATATTTGTCCTTGAGTTACGATTTCGACTGTAGAACACCAATTGCGACATTTCCCTGATTGAAGAATCAAAATGGGACAACATACGGCAAGGCGAGGATACCTACTACTGGCAAGTATCGAGCAGGTGGGTATACACTGAGCGCCCCACGGCAATCAGTACTCGCTTTGATCTCTTTGATTCCTCCTCGCGGTTTTTGCCTAAAAAGCCAGCTTAGATCCAGTGCGGGCAAATAGTCCTCGGACAGTATCGGAGCAGGAACCCCATCTGAAACAAGTTTCCTGTACTCTCGCTGCGTACGATGCATATCATTGTCTTCAGATGTTGGAACGAGCTCGCCTTCTTCCAAGGTAGATGTCTCAGATCGTTTTCGGTCGCTTATACTATCAGATATAATAGGCGCCGTCTGCTCTTCTGAAAAACCGCTGCTGCCATAACCTGAACTTGTTCCAGAAATCTGTTTCTTGTAGTTCTTGTTCCCGCCGCGGACATCATGCCTGCTGTGTCTTCTCTTTCGCCTTTCACGGGCTTCCTTCGCCTCTTTTCTCCTACGCTTCTTCTCGTTCCTTTTTGCTGTGAGTGCCCATTCTCTCTGCAGCTGCAAGATATATATCGTTCAGTTCAGTTAGAAAACATTTGATATTTGCACAATAGTCTACAAAAAATGAAGAAATGCCAGTGATCCAACCATCAATATATATTGATGGTTAACTTTCCGACCTAACTCTTCCTAAGATCGTTTCTGGCAGGTTTTAGGAGAGTTTACTTAGAGGACGACGGGAAATTTTTCCGACAACTTTTTAGCCCTTTTAAAGTCGTAAGAACTTACGGACAACACTGTCATAAACTCAGACATTAGCCCTTTTTCCAAAGCACATCAGCCCATAAAAAAGTCGGAAAACCCTAATCAAATGCTGCTATTTTCTTGTAGTGAATGAAGTACTAGAAAGTAAAACGTTCAAATGCTAAAGCCATGGACACAACCAATCCGAAACAGAGAAACCAACATGACAACAAGATATAAGAAGTAAAGTGGTGAACGAAGCAAACCTCTAACAACTGACGAAGCGCCTTGCCGTGGACTTTCCAGACATAATCTGGCGGAGGGAATGGTACACAACGAGACATTGTTTCCTTCGAGAATTTTGATCAATCCAAACAATGGGATTAGGAGACAAGTGAGAACCTTGTAAGGGTTTTGAATCAAATCACTCGTAATTAGAATTTCTCTCTACTTGTCTGAGTTACAGCAGAAAGATGAAATTTGTAGTGGGAATAATCAGTATCACGCAACTACAGCTGATACTCAAGGCGGTTAACATATTTTTGGAAAGTCACTAGCCAAAAAAATACTGAACTGTTGCTTTGGTTATATCCTGTTTCACTATTTGTTTCATTCTTTTCCTAACATTTGCTCAAATCTAACACATTCATCATGATTCGTGAGATTAAATAGGCGTTCTCACCATTTATCTATTGTCTCCACATTAACAATTAAAATGGTTGGAATACTACCATATTTTATGTTTTGTTATGTTAGATCATTGGATTATATTGGGTAGAATTGGTTGAGTTTTGTCTAAAGTTTATTTTAATGGCAATTCGAATAGATGAGAAAATATTTAATCGGTAGATAAACTCAAGGCTGTTAAAATGAGATGAGTTTATTAAAATCGAATCAATTTGGAAGAATCTGCTAGATTTGTTGATATAAAAAATTCTGCACGTAATTTGATAATGAATTAAATCTCATTCTGTAATACCTAGGTAATCTTATAAAATTGTGATCTAATGTACGGATTTTAATATGTGTTAAAATTTTTATTGAATTTGATGAAAAAATATTTTTTTAATGATAATGAGGTATTTTGTAACGAATTTCTATTATATTTTCTTAATATGTACGACACAAGAATTAATACTAAGTATCCCCTCCATCCTACCAAAATACAACACCGGTCTAATTTGGATGTCATATAAAAATTACTCCCATAACACTTACATATTTGGAAACCTTTTTTTATCGTACAAAATTATCAAAACATCTTTATTAATCGTTAAGAGGAGACTAATGCAGCATTAGTTAACAAGATAATGCGATCTCCTTTTTAACCATTAAAATCAACTAGATGTGAAACTCTCTTGATTTTATTTTATTTTTTTTGTTTTTTTATCAACGATTAAAAAGTAGGCCACATTAACTTGTTGGCTAATGCTGTATTAGCCTGTTTTTATCATTTTTTTTAATATCACATATTCATCCTATTACTTTTTTTTTCCTCACTCCTCTTTCTCATAAAAACTAAAAAGATATAAACATCATTACTCATAAAATTCAACGCACACATAGATTATTGTGTCGATCAATCCGTTATATTTATTGTGGAACGAGAGAAGTATTCTTACTCCCTTCATCTTAATATTAATATTTTAACTATGCATATATACTGATGTGAATTTTGACTTCCGTCGAAGAACGATCAAATCATTTTTCACAAAATCATTGCGAAACACTAATACTACCTCCGTCCCCATAAAGATTGCATCGTTTGGTCATACGGGCAAAAAACTTTTTTGGGGTATGTATCATTCCCGAAACGATCAAACAATATTTTTTTTCACATTTATCGTGAAATATCAAGGATTGTTAACTTACATATTATAATCTTGAGCCAACAAAATTATCGAAATATATTATTCAATATCGATAAATAACATATCAAAATATATATTAAATGATATAATTAGTATATATTATTACAATCTTATAAAGAAGAACAAAGTAATTGATTATACTTGGTAATTTTTATGCATGGTCAACGGAGGGAGTATAATTGGTACAGTGTATTTTCGAATACTTCTGTGTCGTCGACCTCTCACGTCCGCCCAAATTTCAACATCAAAATCATCTCATCAACACTTTCATTCATTTTTCTTGTCACACATGCGATGAACTTTGCCCTCTTTGCTTCCACTCCATCTTCGATTTCTAGAGTTCGATTCTCCTCATAATCAATCCCACAATCTCACTTATCCAACGCTCAATTCCGCCTCTTTCCCATCACCGTCTCACCGCCTTTACCAGAGTTCTCGTAATTTAAACGAGAAATCAGTGCAGTGCAGTGGAGTCATCGAATTTTGCTTTGGGTCGTTTAGCTGGTAAGATTTTTTTTTTATTTTTTGTGTAAAAAATAGTGCTATGATCTCTCAATTTTTTGTGCTGATCGTGTTCAATTTGTGTTTTGGTATCAAAATTAGTGCTTCAATTGGATAATGATCTGTATTTTCATCTTGAACTTCTAGGGTTTCGGCGCGCATTGTTCAACTTATTTGAAATCAACCATTAATTTGAATTGGAGTTGTGAATTTGTCTTCTGGGTCGAAGAAAGTTGTGAAATTGATCAATTTGCAGCATCAAATTGGGGCTGATTTGCTTCTTGTGCGGTGCGATTGAATCTGGTGTTTGGGTTTTTGTGTGAAGAGTCATGGGTGATGGAGAGATCGATTTTTCGAATATCGGGGAGGTGCCGTGTGGCGATTCGATGGATAGTCTCATCAGTGAATGGTTGAAGGATACTCATGCTTGTACTCACACCCACACTTGCAACCCGCCTGGTCCTGATTTCTCCCATACGCATACCTGCTTCCATGTCCATACGAAGATCGTACCTGCAACTAGCGATGACAAGGACGTTGCGAACGATGATTCTGCTGAGTCAGGTGAAAAGAAAGCTAAGAAGAGCCCGTTGGGTAATCGAGAGGCGGTTAGGAAGTATAGGGAGAAGCAGAAGGCAAGAGCTGCCTCATTGGAGGATGAGGTTATCAAGTTGAGAGCGATGAACCAGCAGCTGATTAAGAGGTTGCGGGGACAGGTGGCTCTCGAGGCCGAAGTGGCGAGGCTCAAGTATCTTCTTGTTGACATAAGGGGAAGGATCGAAGGGGAGATCGGTGCTTTCCCATATCAGAAACCTGTGCAAAATGTTGCCAATCATGGATTGCCTGGTGCGTATGTGGCAAATCCGTGCAATGTCCCGTGCAATGATCAGATGTATTGTGTTCGTCCAGGTACGGAAGGTGGAAATGGTGAAGGTTTGGGTTTAGATGATCATGGTTTTAGTGACTGTGATTTGGACAGTCTTAACTGCTATGCTACTTTGAGTTCTGGGTTGGAGGAACTTCCAGCGTGCGGCGTGGGTAACGTGCCATCTGTGGTCAATACTACCCGAGGCAGCAGGAAAAGAGGTATTCCTTTCTATCCCCTTGTGGTTTTTTCTTCTTTTCCAACTTCTTGGTGCAGCTTATAAGTGGATGTGCATTTGTGAATTCTCAACCTTGTTTTGTATGACAAATCTTGTTAAATAATTTTTTCATTTGTTATATGTCAAACTATGGTGTCTGTTTAATGTGATCTATATGAGAATAGTAAGGCGACATCAAAGTTTCTTGCTGGTTGGTAGAGAGCATTTGCTTGGATTTGAGTTTCCTTGACAAGTTTGAATGTAATAATGTTCGGCTGCGCATTTAGTTTCTTTTAGAGGGAAAAGAATTATCTAACTGATTATGCCATCATCCATCTCCTCAAATAACAACTGATTTGATTTTGTTAGCTAAAGGTGGCATTCAAGTGCCAGAATATGTGGCTGTCCGCTTATAAAGTAACACATAATGATGGTGGTTAAGTTTGGTAAAGTAAGCTCACATGTAAAATTGAAAGGTGTTAGGGTATTGACCTGTACATTTGCATGGCATGGACCTTTGTCTTTGCCACATTCTTTAAATTTGGAGTTCATATCCATAAGAGCAACTCCACCATGGATTGTCATTTGTATTTTTGCAATCCAAATGGCAACCTTGAGTGAAACAAATACAACCTTCTACACCCATGGATTTCCATTTGGGTTGTTGTATATTTTCATGTAATATTTTAATAACTTAGTCACTCTTCGTCAATCATTTCAACAATCATTTAAATATATTTGGGCTTGATCTAGAGATATGACAATGTCATTTTGATTGTCAAATTTGACAAATTTTCTTTTTTTTGTGTAATCCAAATGACAATGGGGTGTAGATGCAATTTGCCATCCAGATTGTCAAATATGAAAATGACAACCCACAGTCCCAAATGCACTAGAGGTGGAGTTGGTCTAACAAGGCATGTAGCTGGGATGTCTTTCATCTGAATCAGTTGGATTTCTCTATTGGTGTGCTTCTTCAAATGCACACCTTGGAAATGAATAGAAGAAAGACTTGGTACGAAAATCTCGAGTTTTCTTGAGAAAAAGCATAGAAAAACACATGCTCCATATTTTATGCATTTCAATTTAGGGATAAGGCTGTAGATCTCGCCCTCCCCATACCCGCTCCATGACAGAAGCATCTTAGTTGGTGCCTGCTGGTGTTGTGAGCATATGTTAAATCTGAGATCAGAATGGGTTGTAATTTGAGAGTGATGGACTAAAACCGAGTTTTGACTTACATTTCGGGCAACGAGTCCAGCATATAGCCGGTAGGGATCATGTCCCTGCCATTGAGGTTTCTGTATCAAGGCTACCAATTAACAGTAATGGAGAAAACCATGAAACCTGGACTTCACCTACTGCTTCCATGCTATGGTTATGCACTTATGCTACTACTTGTTCTGTGGCTCTTGTGAATACTCCTGTTGAAAAGGATGCATGCCTGGATGTCATTCTATCTCGATTCTGTATTGAATTTTTTGTACACGTGGTCTGGCATGTCATCATATTCAACCAATGTTATCGATTCATAATGGAAAGGTTAAAAGATCCTGTCCTCTCCATGCCCGTTATCGCAAACTTATTTACTTCAGTTATGCTTTACAAGATATCAGATCTTGGTGGACATTCATTCTGCTGGGGCTAACATTTTGTGATGTCCTTTTGACCATGCGAACTCATTTCAACATGGACATCTGCTCTTTTTACCTTCTGCTGAAGCTTTTTTTCCTTTTTTGATTTGTTTTCAGGGGCTAAGCATGCATTAGCAGATTAACGCAAATGATGAACATCACCACGGTGCAAGGACTCCTGCGGTAATTAGCAAATCTTTTGTGATTGCTATCTCCTGCTCAGACTATTGTTCTGGTTTTGCATCATTCTTTGTTCGTTCTTTTTTTCCTGTTAGGTTTCTGTTCTTCGTAGGCGGTTGCTGGTGGAGACAGTGAATGATCTATTCGCCTTGACTTGCCTTTTTCTAGTGAATCAAACTGGCAGGCACCTGGATTTTGCTGTGTTACCTGTCTTGCTGAACTTGTGTGTACAAGAATGTTTCCTGTATTGCACCCTATGAAGCTGTTTTTTCTTATGAATGTACATTCTTGAACTTTTCATTTCTTCCTCATGTAAGTTATTCGCGACCTGAACACTTCTCTCTTAAGTCGTCGCAGTTCTGTCGTCAGAATAACAATCTTATGAAGACGGCACTTCATATGTGCTCATCTTTGGTCCGGTATAGTATATTTTTTAAATATAATAGTTATTCTGATTTTATTGAATGATAAAATAAAAATGTTTGTTTCTGATTTTTATTTATGAAAACGATAGAAATTGAATGGATGGATTAAGTTTCTGTTTGTCCTTATATGTATGTAGTGTAACTCGTCGTTTTCTATTTGTGATGCACATGCTCACAACTATGAAGAGAAACAGCAGGGGATCCAACTAGGAGAAACAAAGCAAAAGGAAGATACTGAATAGTGAATACGAAGGGAAGTCAATTGTGTCTTTTCTCTTTGGGATCATTCTATCACTTCAGAGATTCCTTGCTCCATCTCTCTTTCTTCAATCGAATTCAAACTTTATGTAGCTCCGTTTCAAAATATAATAAATATTTTGACCTAATATACAAATATATATATATATATATTAAATTTTTATAAAATTTAATAAAAAGGATATTTTTTTTAATGATAATGGGATATAAATAAAATATAATAGAAAAAAGATAATAATTGATAATTTGTTTTGATTTTTTTACATAAAAAAATTATTAAATATGATATGTTAGTTATATTTTAAAACGATTCAAATAAAAAAATATAATCTATAATATAAGACAGAGGAAATACTTACTGCACCAATTTAAAAGACATTCTACCAACAAAACTTCAATAGATGGAAACCGGTCCCAATTGAACCGTATAACTTCAACCAAACAGAAACAAAAGCAAACGTAACAGAATGTACACATTACATCATTTACACACCATCAAACTACTAGTACAATAACAAAAACAACATCAAACCAACAAAAACAAAAGTCATCAACCAAACTTCATCTCCATCACCGAAACCACCCATCCTAACCGGCCCTCACATCACGGCACAGGCGGCAGGATTGTCGTCGCTGAACGCCGTGGTGTACCTAACCTCGGTCGAGCTAGCACGAGCGAGCTGCGACAGATGAGGATCTTCAGCATTTCTAACGTACCCTGGAGGCGCTTTCCTGTCATAAACACCAGGAGCATAAGGGTGAGCAACGACGTCGTATGGCACGTATGGCCACAGCTCGGCCCTCTTCCCCGTCCTGTGCCTGACTCGGGAGACGACCTTGTTGGGGTCCACATAGCCGATGACGGTTAGCTTGCTTTGTTTCGGCTCGACCTCCACTTGTGTCACTCCTTTCATTCCTTCCACGGATTGACGCACCTTTCTCTCGCAGCCTTCGCAGTCCATCTTCACCTTCACCTCCACTGTCTGGATACCAACAAATTAACATTTAGTCAAATTTTTTGTCTCACTGTATAGATTCAGTTATATGGATACATGGATACGACAACCACGTTTTGTTCTCTCTTAAGAATTTTAACATTCCATGACTTGAATCTAAAATTTCCGTCGGGTAATCTTACTTGTTAGTGTACCCTTTGTATTTGCTTCTTCCCTTGTAATCTTACAAATTTCCGTCTAGTGATGCTTATATTGCAATCAACTATTGTGTTGAGCAATAAAATTTGTCACTTATGTTACCTGATCGAGTTAGATTATTATGTTAACAAAAAGACGGATACTAAATGTGAATTATTTTACCTGGAGTTGTCTGCGTTTCTTGAGCTTCTTGGAGCTGCTTCGGTGGCCGCCACCGGAGCAGTTGAACATATGGGAAAGATGATCCAGAGCACCCATATTCACTACTCCACGATCGGAACAATGTTTGTTGATGATTAGATGAACAAAAACAAAAGGGCAATTGAGAAAAGCTCTCAAACAGGAAAAATGTATGAGACAGGACAGTGTGTGTTGGTTTTGTGTTGAAAACGGTTTTCTGTGGGATCTGATTTTCGATGTGCAAGTACTCCGAGGTCTGAACAAACCTATAAATACAGCAGAGGATTCTGTTTTTTATAGTATTAAATACAGAAACTTGGATCGTAGATATATGTGACAGTTTGATAAATATTAGCCATTGAAATCATTTGATTTTTCATAATATTTATATGTGTATTGAGTTTTGATATAAAATTAAATTATCATTTGATTTTGTGAATGAGAGGAGTGAAAATAATAATAATAATAATATGATGAATTGATATGACATAAAATAAATAATAAGATTATTTTGATATTTTTATAAAAAAAACTTTTTAAATAAACAAAATTATAATTTAATTAAAATAGTATTATTTAATAAAATATAATTAAGAATGAAGGAGAATAATTGATGTGTTTTGATGGGTAATGTGTGGGCGAGTGGGCTTAACACTACGCCATGTGGTGCGGTGGGAATGGGGCTACCTGTCTGGCCTGCCGTGCGCCAGGTATGGTGGGTTCGGCACCGACTTTATCGACAGGTGTCCAGATACTTGTCGTCGAGCCGGGACGTTTCTGTCAGTGAATATGCATATACCATGTTACATTCATAGTGGATAAGTATGTGTATGGTTTAATGCTTTTCGATTATTTGAATCAGTGAATATGCGAACTATTCGCATGTATTGTTGATGAATACGTTTATGCATTACATACTGTATCAATTTTGAAGTATATCTAATTGTATATGCTAAAATAATTTCACTATCAGAAAAACTGCTCATACGTGATAACTAGCAGCGATCACTTGATATAGTCAACCATTTCATTGAAAACCATTGAACCAAATTGGATTTTGTGACTTAATTCTACTATCAAAACATTTGATTTATGAAATTTGATTGTGTTATAACTTTCAAATAATAAATCATTTTTAACGATTCTTATATCATACAGAATATTTTAAAATGATTTTTTATATTAATATAAAAAAACTTACTTATAAACATAAGGTATTTATAAATAACTTTTATGATGGCTTTATATTAAGTCATCACAAAAAGATTTAGAATTATGTGACGAAAACGAAAAACCGTCATCAATACTGATCTTTTGTGACAGTAAAAGCGATCACAAAATATAATTTCATTTTGACGCTAAAATATTTTTTAACCCTCCAAATAAAAAACATATATGATGGTATTATACATCACAAATGACTTTTGGTGATGATTTTTTGTTTCATCGTGAAAAAGTACGACTTTGATGACGGTTTTATTTATTCATCACAAAAAGGTATCATCTCATAATGGCTTTGTAAAGTCATTATCCTTATCCGCCACACATAAACATTTTTCTTGTAGTGCTTGCACCGGATCATCACCAAAAATTGTTTTTCATATTGACAACGTATCAATACTAGTCGTTCTTTCAATGTTTTTGACCTCACTCTCGCATATAACATTACTTCACATCAAGTACGTTTAACTATAGAATTCTGAAATGATTGACTATCAAAAAATAAGATTCATCTTGTTGATATGGATAGTCTCATTAAACCCTTCAAACCAAACCTTTGCATATTTATGTAACTCGTCATATCGTATTCCTTGCAGAACTTTCAACAAAACACTTCATTTCAAATATGCCATACTCACACAGAATTCGTACATTACTCGTTGACTAGATATTTCTCCGTCATAGATTTTGTTTCGAGTAAATTCGGATTGCTCTGTTGTTTTCTGAAGTTTTGAATCCAAATCCTAATTCTTGTAGTGGTATATGATTATGATGTTTGGGGTGGCTCCAGTCCACGATGCTTAGTGATTAAAGAATCCCTTGCGTGCAAAAGACACTCACCGACTTGTTTTGGAATTCTCACGTCTTGAGTTCAAAAGTGGATCCCTCCATGTCCTTTTATCTTCGTTACATGTTTTTTTTTAAGGATATTCGTTACATGTTGATCATGGGAAAGAGGGGGCTTTGCTTTTGCTGTTAAGACACAACACGATGGAAAGTATCACTACAAAAAAGTGAAGAACTGAAGATCACTTGCTGTTCTTGTCATGTTCATTTTATGATCATAGTACCATAACCAACCAACTATATAATGTCTGTTTCCATAACTTCCTTTTATTTCATCAAGAAGGCGGTCATTTCGACTCTGAATGTTGTAACTACATTATATGCAATAGACAAGACGTCGGTTCACATGGAGAGCCGCAAAGCCTTTTCGTGCATAGGATTCTAAAACCACCCGCAAGCAAACACGAACGACGATTTCAAAATAAACAATATCTAAATTCTTGTTTTCCTGAGACTTCGCTAAAAATTTTCAACGTGCCCATTCTCTCGGTGGTTGCTCCCCACGTGAAGGATTCTTGTTTAGGATACAAACAACCACAAAAATCGCAGAAAACAAGGAACAAACCATGTGGTTTGGTTTTTCATCAAATTCAATAGTTTACCTCAAAGAGTAGCATCCTCCCAGATGACTGCTGAATGGAAAAACGGCGAATTGGGCCAAACAAAATAATCTATTTTGAGCCCATTGGTTAGGGCCATCATGTTACCACAGAACTGACCCAATACCTAATCTAACGGGCCATAAATGTGGCCCATGTCAACCCAAAAGCCTGGTCTCTAAATTCGTAGCTATATTTACAATAGATTATGGGCCGGGCCGGCTTACCAGGATACAGTTGGGCTGGGCAAACTAGATGGCCCAACATGACACCATATCGATGTAAATATGGGCTTTATGGGCCAGGATCCATGCAAACATGGTCCATAGGAGTGTTATGCATGAACAAGAGCTAGGAGTATTTTATGCTTGGGACTTGATTGAGTTTTAGAACATAGAATTTACAATTTGACGAACATGATTTTTCGATTCTTCCCTGATTAGAACTTGTTAGGAGTCTCCATAGTTCACTCTGTTCGAAGCAGACCGAAAGTTTAAGTTTGACGTCGGTCATCCAGAGGACCGATCAAATATGGTCCTCGAGATGATCCTTGGATCGCGATGTTGGTGTATGTATCTCAAGCCGCCCAGGTCTAGTGCTAATCGTGCCGACTGAGAAGTGGTCAGAGCTACATTAGTGCGAGAAAGTATAATAGACTTCGTGACCTTGAATCATAGATCGGGTCCTAAACTCCACGATCTCTTTAAGATTTTCGACAAAAGGCGTGAGGTCATGATAATGGTTGACGTGCAAATGCGCCCCGTAACGAATGTTGACACGACCATCGCGATATGTTCTAGGAGTAGTACATTTTGCTAGTTCACTTTCAACTTTTTAGGTTCTTTCACGCCTTTTAGTGGGGCACAGCACAATTTGATAAAGAGATAGATAGAATATGGCCCAACATAATCAATTAGTGATGTTTTCCATATTCAAATATGGAAGCAACATAATAGCACTAGTGGCTAGTGGATGGGAAGTTGCCCCATGAAATAAGGCATACAATGGAAGTGGGAATCCAACTCTTTGGAAAAATATTATTCTTTTCGATTTTAATTCGAAATGAATTGATAATAATTAACTTAATTTAAAATCTCAGATGTATTATTGTGAGTTTTATTTTCCGAATATAGGTTTGTATCCTTATATAAAAAATCTCTATACTTCCTTGTGCTAAATAAAAGATTTGTGAAGAAACAAACGTTTGATTGTCATGTGTCTCAAGTTTACCTTCATATGGATACATGCAATTACACACGGAGTATGTGATTCAGAAAATTACTTACTCCGTACAAAATAATTTGATCAGGTTGAGATCTACAATGCCTTGATCACGCAGATAAAACAAATGAATAATTCAGAAAGACAAACTACTAGAGTGGAAGATGCATTGATCACCGTGTGTAGATCGGAAAGCACCCAAAATAAAAAGGACTTGATACTGACGAAATTGTCATGATATCACTAATTATTTTATATGTCTCGTGCCCACTTTGAGAAAACGAGTCCAATATTCAAGGTTTCATTTTTATTTAGCTAACCAGTTATATTTTGTATCATTTGAAAGTGCCAACCAACTTATACTTTACTCTGCGAATTTGGTTCCCTCTGACTATGTTCAGATTCATGCATGCTTTGTTGCAATGTGTTGTGGCAATCACATGGTCCATTTTTTTTTTAATAATGTCATTATGTCAATGTTGTGGGAATCAAGAGATTTGAGTTAGTTTAGATCACGTTTGATTAGTGTTAAAAGAACGTGGACGAGTGGGTTTCTTGCGTGGACGATGATGTAGGAGACATGATCAGGTTAAGTATATTTTTGGATAGTTAATAGGAATAATATGTCCTATGAGATTCGTGTTACCAACTTCACATGAATTTGGTTGAATAGTAATACTCCAATATGCTGCCATGGGTAAGTTGGATAACGTTTATTTAACCTTTGTTTAACCGTTACATAAAAAACGCTATCAAAGATCTAACATGTTATAACATCAATTAAGTTCAGTACTGCACACTGATATTAGGTCTCGATTCATACACGGGCGTATTGTATAGTAAGATGATCCACAAGGGACGTCCTACGGTTTCAATGCAGCACGAGGGCATCATAATACATTAACACATGATCAACACAACAACTTGGATATCTTTACATAGATAACAAAGATATGACATTCCAAGCAGACGAGTTTGCTTTTACGAACGATGATGACTAATCCACTGCATCAGATCGGAATCATTATCGTGAACAAATAGCGAGATAAAGGATCCTGTAGTCCAAATTATCGGCTCTTTTCCAACTTTACGTACTAAAATCTTGCATCTTCGACAACAACAAAGTTCAGGAAAAGTTCAAAGGTATGTTCATGAAAGAAACATGAGAGCACAACCCTGACACACTCAAAGGCCATGATTATTCTTCCACATTGCTTGCCATTTACATGCCTCCTTTTCCTTTTCCCCCTCTGTCTCATAACTTTATCAAAGGAGATAGAAATGGAATCAACAGACCCCAAAATGCAAAACAAAAACAAACAAAACCAAAAAAAGATGTAAGAAGAAGAAAGTACATGGCAATTTCAGGTCATTTTCATGGCAACAGAGAAACAGAGATGGAATCATGTTCACTCACATCTTTTCCTATGTCTAAGTCAAAGAATCCCGTCACAAATAAATATAACATGTATTTTTTAAATATTTTATAATAATTATAATATATTTTATTTAAAAAATTTTTATCTAAAAAATATATAATTAATCAAACTCAATTATAATATATCCATTATTTTTTCTCATAATTATTATAATAAATTTCATTATTATTAAAAATGTATTCTTTTTATCAAACTTTATAAAATTTCAAGATCATGTTAAGATTTATTACTATACCTAAAAGTATTTGGGTCCATTTTTTGGGACATTAACCAACTCTGATTCATTGGTTGGCATCTCTGCTTTTGCTTTGCTTGAAGCATTATCACACGCATTTCACTCCTTTCAAGAATTTTCATTGTTTATGACCAGTTTGTGTTTTGGTTGTACTATAAATTTGTCCTAATGAAATTTGAACGCCGGTAGGTAAAAAATAGTTTGTCCGAATCAAATGATCAATTCTAATGTAAAGATGATAAGAAGATACATAATTAATGGATCTTTCAATCATCTGTTTTGATTTTCCTTATAATTGTTTCTCAATATAACATCTAGCGTATTTGTCATTCATATTACTGAGTTCGAATTTTATCTTCTCCTTGCTATTTGAGCATCGTACATTAATCATGTTATTTTTGATCACATCAATTTTTTTTCTTGTATCAAAATGATTATGATTCAGCTTAGTGCGAACCTGAGAACACAGTATAGGATTGAAAATTGCTTGGCAACTTCCTACTAAACCTTAGCTTGCAAGATTAGTTGCTTCCAAATGAGATCTCTGCTCCCTTTTTTGGTGCTTTGGTCTCAGAATCAACCTCAACTGCTCCCTTCCAATATTTCTTTCCATTTTACCCCTGTGGTACATGCTTGTAGGATCTAGATCATGATCATTAAGGTCATCAGTGATATCGGGGGGTCCCTTATCCAACCCATCATTAAATTAATCAATGATAATGGGAACCATAAACTAGGGATGGAAAAGGCAACAAAAACAGATGAGGACTAGTCACTCTCAAAGTCATTTTCATAAATATATATGCCCACAATTTAGTCAATCGACTAATCTTCATTGGGTTTGCTCATATCAGGTGGATGCATGAGTCACTGTCAATACTTGTAGCTTTCCAACATGATGATTAAATGAATTAGATCATGACTGAATGAGACACTATAATTAATGAAATTACTTGAGAGAGAATGGTTTTGGGGTAATGTGAGAAGCATGAGATTTGGGAGTATTAGAATAGTGGTCTCATTAAACAGAGACAAAACAGAGGAGGGCAAAGCAAGCAACAGGTGATTGCCCATTTGTGTGGGGTTGTCTACCCTTGATTGAGCCCACCGATGTTATTTCTTTTACTGCAAATATATTGTTTAGTGTGATAATAAATGACATACGTTGACCCAGAAAAATAATATGATTAATATTATTTAATTGTTTATTTGTGAAATGGACGGTCAAGATTCAAAAATTTTTAGATCTTTTAGGGGTTTTTTCGGAATCCGGGGTTTTTTTAAGGCATTTTTTTTATGTTTTCGGAAAAAGAAATCCCGAAAGGCATTGATTTATCCGGGATTCTTTTTTCCGGAAGGTTTTTTTTTATGCATCCGAAAAAAAGAATCCCGCAAAGTTTTTTTTATATCTGGGATAATTTATCCCGATATTCGGGTGTTTTTTATGAGATAAGGATAAATTTAAATTTAATCCAATTATTTATTTTTTAAATGAACGATTGATCTTTATCCAGGTTATACAATCAATCAACTCCCTTTTGTTTATATATGAGCAGATTATGCGTGCTCTTCACTGTTCGCTCCCCTTTTGTGTCAGCATTTACAGGTATACTTAAAATTATAAACTCGGTTGAAAAAACTTCACTTCTCGATTCTGTTTATATTACTCTACCTAAACCTTGTCTTTTAACAAAAAGATTATATACTTACAAATGAATTCAATTCATATCATACAAGCATGTTACCTATCTCAATCCAAAAGACAAACTTGATTGTTGTAATGAGTTGGGAAGGAGAGGTATACCTAAGCCCACGATTCAATCGATCGCAAAAGTCCCTTGATTCATCAAATTGGTGATCGTCCAACCGAACCTTGATTGATTGAGTGTTGGAACCATTTACACTATTTCATATTAAATTTGCGCCATTAACTCATATCTCTCCTACAAAATCAAAAAAAATAAAAATAGAGCAATCGGTCAGAATTGTGTAAGGTACAAAGGAGCCTGAACTCCACTGCATCTCTTTATTCACATATCTCATACAGACGAGCAACAAGTTGCCAACAGTTGCATAAGTCAATCAATGCCGGCATCTACTCTCTGTTTAATTTATTTTCACGGGTACACACATTATCACGTCCACGGTCCACCCACAACGTACAATATATCGAAAAATGGAAACCCCACCTAGCTACACAGAAAACACCACAGCGACAAGCAAATCAGAAACTGAACAGACAAGGCAATGCGAGCATAATGTGCAGTGTGAGCATCAGTGCCAGAGGATCCCATCATCCGTCGATCCCACAATATTGAATGCAATGCATGGACGCATCTATAGATGCATATGAGATTAGTTGATTTTTCATTTGAAAAAAAAAAAGGCTGTATATATCAATCTTTTTGTTATTATTCATTATTAGAACAGAATCGTCCTTAATGTTTGTTATTGTTGGCAATATGCATGTCAATAGATAGAGAGGTCGATAACTACAATGCTTACTTAATTAGATTCAATTCAAATCTTCACGATTCATTCATTAGAGAAAGATTTTTCTAAAATTCTCATCAGATATCAAACCTCTGATTTTATAATTTTCAGATCATTATATTGATTATCACTTGATCAAAGCTTATCATTGAATTAATCTTTCCGTAGCTATAATGTCTCCGAATCCTGATATAACTCATTCCAGAGGTAATCGCATGGGTGCCACCAATGGCACCCAACCGGGAGCGGATCGTCTGCTGTTGGCACATGTACAGTTATGATGCAGTTGTGGTTTTCACCCTTGTATTAGGATCATTCTTATAAATAATTTTTCCCCCTGCTAATCCAATGGCTTAAAAAGCCAACAGCACGAACCCAACACATTTTCAACAACAGACAATCCCTACCCGGGACCGCTAGCCACACCCACCACGGGCACCACCACCCTTTACATGGTCTCTCACATGGCACCATCAAACAGATCCCCTACTACACACATAAGAGCAAAATCTCATTTACTAATACCATAGAGTCAATTCTAACTCTGTCAATAAACAAAAAAATATTTATAAAATCAAGTTGGGCGTGTAGTTATAACTAGCTGGCTGCTTTGGAGATACAATAGTTCCATGATTTTGATTCTGATGAGGGGGGAGGGGGGGGGGGAATTAAAAAAGGGAATAAATGCCTTGAAAGATGTGATATAAATTCAATTGATCTATGGATTGAGATTATGCCTCTCTTTTTTTGGTTGGGTGATATGGGATAGGCCCAGCATGCTTTTGGAACTTCTAAGCTACTTCGCTGACCCTAATTTAAATTTTTCCCTGGACCATCCTTTGTTTTTCCAAACTCGCAACCATTATGGTTGAGATGCATTGATAATAGATAAGTTTTTCCAAACTCGCAAATATTATGGTTGACATGTGTACATTGATCATAGATAATGAGATTCCTATGTCCGTGGTTCATACGAAAAAACACAGAGCAACCATATATATCTGAACAGTTCATAACTTGTCGACTTAAAGTTTTGAACTAATTATCGATTTATGATCAAGTTCAGAGTTGAATCTATGTTGTGTTTTCTTGATCTGTAAATTTTGATTCATTGACAAATCGTATTGTTCTACGTAGATTTTCACGTAGTGTGTAGATAAATATTGTAGGGTGTATTTCAATGAATACGACACACAAATATATGTACTAGCTAGGCTGTTAGTACAAGATTCTCCATAGCATTATGTGTGTTCCATCTGCTAGTAGCACTTATCTTGGGGAACAAAACTAGATCTAATTATAGAGTGATTGTAATTATTCCTTTACTCCAATATTATAAATCCTATTTTTTTTCTTTAGATTATTTTAAAATATAATCAATATATTATATTTAATAATTTTTTATATAAAAGTAAATCATAATCTTTCACAACACCCGGCCTTCTTTCTTCTTTGTTGTACAAAGCAGAATTTCCTACTGTCAAGTTTTGGACAGCATAGAATTACAACCACAAAACAAAGCTCAAAATTTTTTTCCTTGAAAAAAATTCATGATGCATGCACCCTTCAATCAACACAGGAACAACACAATCCCCGACAGCAGGGGATCCGCTCCAGTATTGTTTCTAAATCCCGTTATTACTAAATGGATATTATTTCTCATCGAATTTCAAAAAAAATTCAAAATATATATTAAATTTTATATCAAATTATTCATTCATATTTTGAGATCAAGAGAGTAATTAGCCGACTGTCTAGGCTTAGCCAAGAAAAAAAAACTACTGTTTTTCCTTTGCTTGACTTTTTGGACAAGGTCGTACCTTGATTAATATATGTATGGCTATGTGTCATTATTCAAACACTATTATGCCAGGTAGATTTTACATGATATGATTCCATAATTTGGACTTTTGAATGTAGGATTTGGGTCCATTATTGGCTCCAATTAGCTTAGTTTATATGATATCTAGGATACGTGTATTGTTATGTGACTCATCAAATATACACGGTCGAGAAAATTGCGAAAGCTTTGACCATCCGTGTTATGTACAAATAAACTTTCCCTGTTTTCAAAGGTAAAATGAAGATTCCAGAAATTCAGGTATGATGTATTTCCTTGGTCACACAATAGATTATAACGATACGTATTTCAAAATATTTTATTCTTATTTTTTAATGATGTAAAAAAAATCTTAAAGTGATGCAGGATTAAATCATAACTTAATCCATCATTAGGATTTCATAATATTTTTTGTAAAAAAAACAAAATTTGATCGTATTAAATTATACCTTAAATTGCGTGTCGTTGTAATCATTTTGAAACGGGGGAGTATTTTATTTGAAAATTTTTTATCTAAAAAATATAAAATCAATCAAACTCAGCTATAATACATCCATTATCTATTCTCATAATTATTATAGTAAACCTCGCTATCATAAAAATATTTTTTTTATTAAAATTCATAACAATTTAATATACACATAAAACTTCGTATCAATTAATCTATGATATTTATTCTGGATCCGAAGGAGTAATAGTTAGGGAATGATATGATCCACTGGGTTAGCTCTACTTGGACATTTAGTGGCCGGAAGAAACGAATGAAAGTTGTATATTTAGTTGGATAATTAGGTTGATGGTTGATTGAAGATACTTTTTCGTCACTAGATTCAATCTCAATGTTTTATTAATCATAACGTGCGGTTCAAAATTTTATACGATAAAGCTTTTTTTTTAATATAAACAATATTTATTTATTTGAATTGTTTCAAAATATATATAACATATTATATTTAGTAATTTTTTCACATAAAAAAATATCATAATAATCATCATCTATTATAATACATTCACTATCTTTTTTCATAATTGATACAATAAATCTCACTATCATCAAAAAATATTGAAATCAGACAATTCATATATTATAATTGTGTATATTCTTATAATTGTTTTATAATGGTGAGTCGTGGATCACCAATGTCATCTTAATTAACTAACTATAATCAGAATTCATGGTTGGCCACCAAATATAAATAATAACTCCTGTGGCATCCAATCCACTTCAGTGATATTTAACTCTCCATAGGGAATAATCTTATACGTTACGAAAAAACAAGGCTAATGCAATATTAATCAATAAATTAGTGTGATCTTCTTTTTAAGTTAAATAAACTAGATATGAAATTGATATGATTTTTTTTCTTTTTATTTTTTGATTTAACAATTAAAAAAAAAACCGCGATAATTTAATGACTAATGTTGCATTTACATCTTTCTCCCGTATACATTATGCCATTCATAATCAACTTTATATATGAGTTATAAGAATTAACCTGTCACTGATTCTGCAATGTTCTCCAATGTTTTTTTGTTTTCTTTTCTTTTTTTCCCTGTGATGTGAAACTAGAAACAAACACGTAAAAAACAGAAAAAGTATTAATTATCAATGTTTTGAAAGGATACCAAAGTTATTTTGATGTATTCAAAGTTACAAAAATAGTGTCAGTTGAACTGGTATGTGTGCAATCGGATAGGAGATTACAATCTTCAACCACAAAACAGATGACAATGTCGCGTAGATCTCGATTTGTATTTGTAAAATACAAAAATATAAATTTCAATTTTATAAGTTTATATATAAAGAAGGCCATATGTGGTAACTATTCGCAATCAATTTTTTATAATACGATTGTATTTTGTTCTTTTTTTATATATATAAATATTTATTTGTTCTTTTTTTTTTTGAAAAGGTATTTTGTTCTATTATGGTAAAAGAGAAAAGGATTATTTTTTGTTTTCTTTTTCAAAATTTATATTAAGTGATCATTGTTGATTACCATTGTAGGTAACAGATGATATATGAGAACTTTGAATTATTTTAAACACATAATAAAAATTAAATAATAAAAACATTTCGAGATATTATGAATTTTTTTTTCACATAAACTAAATTATGAACACTATACCTCAATAAACATGGCTCATTTTTTATGATTTTGTTCCATATCTATATCTCAATAAGTTAATGTAATACGAGTAGGGCACATCTGCAAGTAATTGCGTCGAATGCGTGTGAATTTTAGATGTGCAACCTAAGATCAGAAGGCAAGTCCATACATAGATGCCTAATAACTATCTAAACATCCCACGATTAAAATATTTTTCACAGTTCTCATTAGTATAGAGAAACCAAATTTTTAACACACTTTGATTCCCAATCAGTTCCCCAAATCAAGGAGTAACCACAAATCTTGCGAAATTACTTTGATCCCATTAATTGATTTTGGCACGTTATTCCTCAAGCATCAAGATAACACACTATTTAAGATAATAATCAAACAAATACTAACCTCCTTGTTTTCAAATTTGTTACCTAATTATCATTACTGTAGTAATAATTATCCATCAATGGGAACACAATGCTTAATCAGTGAAATCAGTTTCCGTATTTAGTAGATTGAAATCCATTAAACGCATTTTCATCCAAAAAAAAAAACAATTAAACGCATAGTAATCTCTTACCAATTTATACAGATCTGTTTCGGGGGGGAAAAACACCCAGTTCTTTTCTGCCTTGTTAATTGCGTCAATTTAAATTCGAAAAAATAAATGAAGCCGTTGAAGGATTAAACCCATCATATATTGCTTTGCTCAAATTATTAATGTAGAAAATGGAGTTATTCTGCTATATTTACGGAATTGCCATCCATCAGGAACATCACAAACCATCCACTCACTGTGGGGCCCAAAAATAAGTGTGTCCCACAAGGGACTTCAATTTCTGGCATTCAACAAACGCCTCTCTGAAATCTCTGACCCGTTTTGTCACAAAATTTGCATGTGTACTGTGCGTCGTTTGCTTCCACACTCTCTACATTTTTCTTCATTAAATGAAACCAATAATTTACTGTTCATCTGATTCAATATGAATTGCAAGATTCAATAGTAATTAGGTTCCACGAATATATATCATGAATCGAGACACACTTAGATTTAAATATATTTAAATAAATTTAATAATTAAGATTAAAACATAATAAAAGATATATTTTGGGATGAGAGTGCAATAATTAATAAATCCATCATTATCAAATTGCTCTATTTTCTCAAACACATCCACAATTAATTTTTAATATTGATCATTGATTTTAACTACACACATAAACTTATATCTGTCATGATATATATCCGTTTTTTCCATAATAATTTTATTATTCAATATGTATTTTGAGAATTTTTATTTTTCATCTTAAGGATGCAACAAAATTACACCAACGGCTCAAAATTGAAAAACACAACATAAATTATAACGTTTCATAGTCCTACAGACGATCCGTAACACAAAAACAATAAAAATCTTTTATGTCACATATACAAACATTATAATTTATGTGGGACGGAAGGAATGATAACAATCTAAAAACTTTTAGATTATAAATCTCTAGCGACAAACGGCATGACGATCGGATATTCACATCTTTTTGTAAATTTTCAAAGGATAATCGGATTATTGAGTTTTTTTAGGAAATTGATAATATCAAGATAACAATTAATATTTCAAAAGTATCATGTGAGAATGATAATTTTATCGGAGAAAATATTATGAGTGATGTACCTTTGATGGATCCTTTTTTTTCTTGGCGTTATCATTTCCTTTTATATAAATTAAAATAATCTTTATCCAATTATTTCAATCTCTTTGATTTCGATATAAACGATTTAGATTGAATCTAACAAAAAAAAAACATATTTAATTTAACTATTAGATCCAAATTTCAAAATAACAATCCCTATAAAAAAAACATATCAATATACTCATAATTAAAAAGAACATGTCTATGTAAAAAAAACCTATAAACCACGTGATATGATATGCTTTTAGCACCATCTCACCAATGTAAAAAGAATTTTTATACAATAATTTCACAAAACAAAAATAATTAACAAATATATCATACGTAATTTTAAAACGATCTCGTCAATATTTAGAATGAATCTTTTTATCTCTATTATTCAATTTTTTTCTAATAATATATTCCGAATGATATACAATATAGTGTACGAATCGGGTTATATTGATAGCATAAAACCATAAATGATGTACAATATAGTACATGATATATATAAAATTATATTCCCTCCGTCCCATGAAAAACGCAACATACACATATATAGGCAAAATAAAGTTACAACTTCTGCGACGATGACCAGGTATAACTCCTGCGGCTTGTCGACGGGAACAACTTCCGGAAACAACCGTACGATGAAGGTGTACAATCGAATACTGTAATTTCGATGAAGAAATACTTTAATTTGGGCAATTTCGACGAACTATAATTCTGGCAAAGACGTATTGCAATTTAGCAATTTCGGTGAAAGCGTTGTATTCAATTTTGAATTATTTTTGTTGTTTTTGGAGAAAAATTATGAAATATTGTTTTCGGATTATGGATAATTTTGTTTCCATTTTGTTTACACGTATTAACATTTGAGTTTATCTCGACAAAAATTTGATGTAGATAGGTTGCATATTTTGTGTGATAGATAAATACTAAAATCGAATTGAATCCTTTGTTTTTAGGTAAGCAAAAACGAACGGCAAAGTCAGATTGTCAGATGCGAAGATCCGTAAAATTGTTCATTCACATTAACCGCGCGCGAGAGACTACAAGATTTTCTTGTTTTATGGATCTTTTTTTTCCCTCTCTATTTTTCGGTTACTTAAATCCAAATCGATTTGTTAATTAATCTATATTTATGGCACATTATTTTTTCGTTTGTTTCTCTGCAAGGAAAGGGAGTTCTATATATATATAACTGCAAATCACATATCCACCACCACGTCCTCCCTTTGAAAAACTTCTGCTCTGACCATTTCCTCAACCATCACACAAAAACATTCTTTCACGGACTCTCCATTGTTTTCTTCACAAGTTTCATATTTTTGAGGACATCTATTGTTGTTCTGTTATCTAAGTATGGCCGTGCAGGCGCACCGGATGCATCTTGGATCGATGCAATCGGGTTTTGAGCAGAACTGGTTGCTGCCGTTGAATGTATACGCATCCAACGAGATCGATGGGAATAATCTTCTCGAATCGCAACACAAGTTTTATCAACAACAAGATATTCAATCGCAACGCAAGTTACGGGAAGAGCAATGTTACGAGGGGTTCGGTAAAGATGAGATACAGCGTGGTACGAAACGGCGGTTGATTAATCTCGATCCATCCACCATTACGCCGAAGCCCACGTCGTCGGTCGTCAACCACAGTGATTGGAACATATCATCCGTTGCGGCTTTATTTGCAAAGCAGAATCGAGAGCTTGATGCCTATATGGAATTACAGGTAAACATAGAGATTAGTTTGATTTTATCTTGACAATATTATCGATCACCATGAGGGGTGGAGATTGCTCCGCAGCATGTAATTGGCTGTCTTTTGTTTTGCAGCACAAAACACTTTACCGATTTTCTAAATGTGTAACGTTTGTTTTGTTTCATGTTTCCAGGGTCAGAGACTGAGATTAGCACTCCAAGAACAAAACAAGCGACAAACGGTCTCTTTCTTACGCGAACTTGAATCAAAGTCGACGTTTCTCCTCGCCCAGAAGGATGAAGAGATTGCAAAAGCCAACAAGAGAACGATCGAGTTACACGAACTCGTTCGAAAATTAGAGGCCGAGAACCAAGTATGGAAGACCTTAGCCATGGAAAACGAGGCGATGGTTGCTGCTCTGAACACGGCGATTGAACAGACGAAGGAGAAAGTGATTGAGGGTTCGCCGAATAATGTTGCTGATGATGCAGAGTCGTGTTGTTCCGTTGTCGAACAGAAGATCAAAAACAATGAAAACGGCGTTGATGGTGAGCAATTGGGCGTAATGTGCATGGGATGTAGCGTTAAGAATTCGAGTGTTTTGTTTCTTCCTTGTAGGCATCTTTGTTCGTGTATGGATTGTGCTACTTTGCTCGATTCTTGCCCAGTTTGTAAATCGCCTAAACAAGCAAGCATCGAGATACTCTTCACATGATACATGTTTTCCTTTTTCTGGGTCTTGATAGATTAAGGTGAACGTAAGATTGCAACCATTCAATGCTTGTAACTTTTTTACCTAGTTCAATTCTTTGATTCTTTTCGCAGTTCTTTGCACAAGAACAAAAGTGAAGTGGAGAATCACAGGAAAACATAGCATCTTTGCCATATTTGATTTCACTTGCCATTAAATTTGTGCAGTCTCCTTTTACCCTTTTTGGTCACATGCTCTCTGCATTTCCTTTCTGTTTACGTGATATTATTGGCATGTTGCAGTTGTCAGAAAAGAACTCTGTTCTGGTTAATAGTGTTCACACGCTTTGTGAAGTGTGAATATGATGTCAAAAGTAAATGAATTACGATATAATACAAACATAATCCAGATAATAATATCCAACAGAATTTATATATAATTTTATCCTTATTTTGAATTGCATAAAAATTCTTAATTTGTATTATAATTTATGTATATAAATTATAAAAATCAAAATGATCGAACAATTCACCCATCATAAAATGGTTGTTACCTACTATTTTTTACGTCCCATAACAAAGTCAATGATTAATTTTCACAAAAATTTATGTGTGTATTGATTTTTGTATATAAAGATTAAATTATCTTTTTGATTGTGTGAAAGTAAAAAGATAAAAAAATAAGAGAGAAATGATAATGGGGTGATGTGATGTGATATAAAATAAAAAATAAGGATATTTTGATATTTTTGAAGAAAAAATTTTCTAATAAAATAATACTATAATTATTATAGGAAATCAAGAAAATATTATAGGACGAAAGAAATAATATTCTTGTGCTATATACATTGGAAATGAAATGCAGACACAATCTATAATTACTCTTGTCGTTAAAAAGGTATCTCCTTCGTCTCGTATATTTTACAATAATATGGAGTTTGAGGTGTAATTGATTATGAATAAATATCAAGATTAAGTTATAATTTTAATCCTGATATAATTAAAGTTTTTTCTGATATAGTTAAAAATAAAAATAAAATATTTTAAAATACGTATCGTTGTAAAAATTATAAAAAAAAGAAAAAGATGATGATGGACCAAAAATAACCATAAAATAAAGTTGATTTATATCTGAATACATGTTTGGAGGATTTTCTGTCCCACTATGATTCTAAAAAATGAATGACAGAGAGAAAGTAGAAAGATTGCTTTGAATTGAATTTTCTTTGCTCCCAAAATGGACTCCAATTGGTGGTGCTTGTGAATGCTTCCTCATAAAGGGCACAACACCCTTTTCAAGAACGTAAATTGGGACATTTCATTGAGGAAGTGGGCCATGCTAGGACACTGTCGGGCCGGGCCGGGTCAAGTTCAACGATCCAATGCTTGGCCAATTCCATCCGGCTTTCAAGTCATCGGTCAGGCCTCACATCACGGGTCTGGCCGTATCTTAATTTTCCTACGAGAGGAGAATTCTGGACTGTTTGATAATGCTGAGCAATCTTCGAATATCAAACAATTGAGCAAATTATAATTTTTATAATAATAATCTAAAACACTATACAAATATAATGATTTTATTTATAAAGAGAATTCTAGATAATGTAATCAAATAAACAAATAAACAAAAAAGGAAAATATTTCTTTCCTGATTTTTTTATATGTTTCTATTAATTTTTTTTTTGAAAACAAAGGAGGATCAGTTTTAAACAATTATGTTTTCGTAAAATATAATTTAAAAAATTGATCAGAAACTTAGGAGTTGTTGTACAACAGAAAAATTTAGAAACCTAACAGTATGATTTTGTTTGAAAAATATTCCAATCCTTATATCTTCATGACAAAAATTTACATTGTAATCCTGTTTACATTTACATAAAAAAACGTAAGTGCTTCCTGCACTACTTTAAAAAAAAAAACAACAAAAAAAAAAAGCAATTTTAAAGACTAAAAAATTTAGTCACAAATTGGCTTTTTTAGTTGCTAAAAGATTCAAACCATTTTTAATCCCAAAAATGAACGACTAATTTTAAGAATATAATCGCAAACCGGTGAAATGCAACATGCAAGTCAGGCCACAAGTCATTGGGGTAAACAAGCCACTCAATATTTTTTGGGAATAAAATTATGAATATTTTTAGGTACAACGAAATTGACGACTAATAAATTTTTTTGATCGCAAATTTTGCGTCTAATTCTTATATTTAGTCGTTAATATTGTCACTAAGGTCATTATTTAGTTGCTAATATTACGACTAAAGTCATTCTTTAGTCGCTGAATTTGCTAATAAAAATATTTTGATTGTAAATTGACGAGAACAAGAGATTTTGATCATCAAAAATATTGATATTATCATTTTTAAAGGAAATTTTAACGTATTATTAGTAATTAAAATTTATTTATCAATATTCTCAAATTAATTCATTAAAAATAATATCGTTTTTACAATAAACCTAAATCACATAATTTTCGTACAATTTTAGAGAGCAATATTGCAAATTAGTCTCCAATTTAACTATAAATAAATACAGTAGTCATCTTTCCGACTAATAAAAAAATTTCTTAGTCGCTAATTTTTCTATTAATATATTTTAATTGCTAATTTTGTTATTAATGTAATTTTAGTCGTGAATTTTACGACTAATTGAAATATTAGTTGTAAAATTGGCTACTAAGTCTTACTTTAGTCGTCAAATTTACGACTAATATTACTTTAGAAACAAAATTAGCGATTAAATAATTTTAGTAGCAGATTTTGCGATTAAAAAATCATATTAGTCATTAATTTTACGATTAGAATTTTCATTTGATCGTTGAAGATCCTTTTTTTTTTTTTTTTGAAGTGCTGTTAAACATCATTTATAGAGCTATCCATCATCGCTTAACGAAAACTGCGTAACTACCCGGTCGTATGTATAATTCAGTATAAAGGCAACACATTTTGATTGTATCAACCCACTTGTTATGATCTACAACTGTAACACAAACAATTCCTTATCGAATTATCTTGTATTCAAATGGAATTATATGTTTAGTATTTTACCGGTAAAATATAAATGAACACTAAAAGGATTATGGCGCAATTTATCAGCATGCCTCATCTTGCAATTTTTTTGGGTTATCTTTAGTAGAGGAGATTGCTGTGTTCATCTCTCATGGTATATATGGATGAAAAAACTAGAATATTAATCAACGCGCTACATAAACATGATGCTCAGGTAAATACATCATTCGATAACTTACGTCTTACAATCTATATATTATTCACTGTTCGACCTATATGGTCGTTGAACTCAATTAGCTAGGTTATATAAATACTTGCCATAGAGCTGTGAATATTAACCCCTACAACTGTGACATAAACAATTCCTTGTCGAGTTATCTTGTATTCAAATGGAATTATATGTTTATTATTTTACCGGTAAAATATAAGTGAACACTAACAGGATTATGATGCAATTTATCACCATGCCTCACCTATTTCGATCTTGCAATTTTTTTGGTATCTTTAGTAGAGGAGATTGCTGTAGTCATCTCTCTTATCATGGTATATATCGATAAAAAAACTAGAATATTAATCAACGCGCTACATAAACATGATGCTCAGGTAAATACATCATTTGATAACTTACTCTTTTATATATTATTCACTGTTCGACCTATATGGTTGTTGAACTCAATTAGCTAGGTTACATAAATACTTGCCATATTAAATTTACCATATAGCCCCTTTGAGGAGATCAACATAAAAGAGCTGTGAATTTACAATAAGTGCAGTGGATAGACCATACGTACACATAAGGCTCTTTATATTTTTGTTAACCGAATAAATTGACTCAACTATGAATTTCTCTGTAAAAATATTCAATTATAGACATTATTCCAAAACCATAGCTTAGAGGCTCAAATACACCTTAATTGAGTAGAGTGGCAACAGTGTACTTTTTTCAGCTTTCAGGTACTTCTTGCTGTTGGTCCATATAGAAATGTATACTTTTGTCTACCTATATTAATTAGCTTTAGGCTTTACATTATATCCATCTGAAATATTCACACTTATTGTTCGTAATAATGTGTTTTTTCGAGCCAAAAGTAAGAAGAAAAATACAAAGAAATTGATTATAAAGAGCTAACTTGGGTTCACTGATGTTATATTTGTTGGTAGCCTCTGGCGATAACTACGTACGAATCATATCAATTAGTAGTAACATTTTTCCAAAGTTGATTTTGTGGCTACGGAGTACTATGGATGTCCTACGATTTCCTTTGTCTTTCGAATCTCTTCGCATATCCTGATTCCTGATTCCTGTAAGGCTAAATATAGTCGAAAAAAAGATGCTATAGCTGAAGCTATGTTTATCTAATTCATGCATATCGATCTAAGTCTGTCTGATGTTTATTCTATGTTTTAAACTCTTAAGTATTAATTGTTTTTAATAAATCTCTTAAAATGGCTTTCAAAAGTCAATAATCTCAAATTAATAAAGCCAATTAAGTGGTTGAAGCAACAAACCCTCAAGAGACGTCTAACCCTGATTTTATAGTTAGCATGCAATTGAAGAACGATTGCTTACGACTAAGTTAACCTTCATGCTAGCTTCATTAATCTCAAATGTATCGTCAAATAGAAACTACTAGTTAGGTAGCTAGGCACCTGTGGTTAAGTATCATCTTAATAGCTAATGCTAATCAATTATAGAGTCTAATTTCAAAACCATGGTCTACCTCTAAGCCACATTTTTCATCACATATACATGTTGGTGGGGGACATATAAGTATATACTCTATCAAACATAGGCCTTTTTCTTACCCACCCTAGCTTATTGGTAAATAATGGTCTACCAATTTTCAGTATATTTTTCGTGCATGCGATGCCATTATTAATTTCTTTCCAATTAGTCGTTGTAGAAGACTTGTAACACATTATCAGGCTAGCTATAGCTAGTTTAGGTTATGCCTTGTGTGTATCAGATCATGGAAAACAAAATATGACTTTGATTCCACGTTATAATGCATTGTAGTTGTACATGCACACCATCACTATTCACTAAGCTAACTCTGATCGCTTCGATTAATTGAAAAATTCTAAGATGAAACACTCACGTCTGACATTATGCGGTTAGTATGTTACTTGGATGATGATCATGTTATGGTAGTTTTGTTTTCTTGTGTAACGTGTCTTAAATAATTACTGTGTCAAAAAAATTTGAAATTTTGATTAGATAATATTACCAATAAAACAGAGGATTTAAAATCAAATAATTATACTGCCAAGAAAAGGACAAAATATATTTTTTGGTTTCTCGTGATACATGCGGCCACGGCACCCTTGAATTAGATTAACATTGCATGATCTTGACGTGCATCAATATATACTACTATTATATAAGAGGAAAATGTAAATATCAAAGTAGGAAGATTAGCTAGGACAATAAATGAAAGTTTCAACTTTGGGCAATTACAATTGATTAAGATGTCTCAACTCCCAATATATGAACCAAATTTTATGAATTCAAAGTATAGGAGGAGTATTTATGATGAAAGGTCTAAGTTGATGGGAGCAGAATAACTTAAAAGTTGGATACATGTCGGTATCTATTCATTATGTTAGTTGTACTTTAACTTTGAATTTGGGCAAGATTGCAATGGTCAAGCAACTCTATTGATAAGGAAATTGCATTGATTTTTCTCATAATGCGTTTACTTGAAGTGAATATTTTTGGGAAGTTTATGTTGGAAAGGAACGTCTAGTGAAGATTAGAATGACTTCTGTTTTGTTTTCTTCCAGAACTTGTAGGTTGGTATACGTATATGCATCACATCATGATACTACAATGTATAATTCAGTTTGAATTTTTGATGTTATTCAAAAAGTACTTTGAAAATATTAAAATTTCATCATGAAGTATATAATTTTGGACATCCATCTTTACCTAAAATAAATTCATTAACTCTGATCTAGTCGAAGTTTTTTAAAGAAAACCTCTTCTCTACCTTAGCCATGTCGAGTAGATTATTGATAGAAGATCATTAGGCATTTGACAAGTACAAAGCTGGTTCATTGTTATGTTGGTGTTGGGCCTAGATGTCACTTTTAACTCTTAATTGGGCCGGATTTCGAACATAGCTTGAAATTGGAGGTCCAGTTTGTTTTCTCTGTTTTTCATTTCCAAACTCTGGGTTTTGTAAACAAATGCTGCAAAATGAAATTAGACCATCTTCGACATGATCAGGCCACAATCCAATGCTGGTAGAAAACTATTCTGGACTGCTGGTATAACTCGGAGATTACCATTATTCATCCCAGCCATGCTCATAAGTCATAAACTATCCTTATACAGGGGTTTGCAGCATTCGATCAGAGTCTTTTTTTTTTTTTTTTTTTTTTTTTTTTTTTTTTGGTTTTTTGTTTTGAGGGATGATCAGAGTCCAAATCTGAATCAATCCCTTCGTTTCCGACAGCTTATTTCCTTTTGAAATAATCCACTTGTACAGTCGCAAACCCTACAAATGCAAGCAAGCGATGCGCAACAAAGGAGAAGCAGAAGATACAGCCCAAAATTTGGCAATATCAGCTAGTCACAAAACTTAATGACAGCTCCATGACGATCAATTATCACCTTGTTTTACAATTTCCCTAAGCCAACAAAGCAGCTCAAAATACGATCGGTCAAATTCAGTCACCATTGTAAGCAACTTACCTTTCGTTAATGCGATACCTTTCAACAGTATTAAAAAGTAAACTAAGAGAAACACGGATGCCTTGAACAATCATCAGAATTAGCCGGCAATAGCAGTCGAATACAAACTGGGTTTGCTAACTACGATCAACTTTCTCAGATAGTGTAAGATGTAACACAAGCAGAATGGGATATTCTGCACTCAGGGTATTCAAATCACTGTGTTTGCCCCCTTGATCTACACTAATAGTCGCGGAAACCAATAACAGGAAACTAAAAACTAACCTTGGAGCTGTTTTCTGTATGACCGATCAATAGAGACTGAACCCGAAAAACTGGCTGATAAGAATAGCTAATCCAAGACCAATGGCGATCAGTGAAGACGCCCATGTGAGTTTCTCAGTTATCCTAGGGATCCTGTTTTTAAGTGCCTGGCTACAAGAACCGAGGAATACTGTATAGCCTCCCATGGCAACCACCGTTCCAACCAAGAACATACACAAGAATGCTGCACCAGCAAGGCGAGAAGGCAGGGCGAGTGCCGGCAACACCATCATCAGTGCATCAGGTTGGAGCCCGTGCACAATCCCGGTGGCAAATGTCGCGAACCCAATCTTCTTCTTTGCGGCCACAGGGGCATCTAAGGAATCATACACGCTGACATCACACTCTCCATTCTCCAACACAACACAAGGGGTGGGCACCTCTAAAGCTTCCTTTATACCTATTGCGCCGATGATAAGAAGGGTCAATCCCACAACTCTAGTTCCCCATGTTTGTATGATCTCTATGTGGAGACGGTCTTTCAGTAATAAAAACAGTAAACCAAAGATCACTTGCCCTGCATCATGACCACAACCCCACAGAGCCCCAACCACCGCACTTTCCATCCGAGTACGACCAATGGAAAGAGGAGCCAATGCAGCAAGATGGTCTGGACCTGATAGTGTGTGAAGGCAACCGGCAAAGAAGCCGGTCCAAGCACTGCTTAAAATTTCAGTTCGGAGAAGTCCCTTTCCAACCGTGGCGGAGGCACCTCTAGTGTTAGTTGCAGCAGGGAAGCTTGCAAGAGCTGGCGATGTCAGGACTGGGTGGACTGAAACCATCACAAGCGCCGTGAGTAGGATTATCTTGCCAACAGCAACTGCCTGGTTAAGAGTTATCGAGCCAAAGTTACCATAAAGAAAGCTAATCCATCATCTTTCCAACCAAACGGCATAAATCAAAGAGCGGAAGGAAGTCAAATAAGATGCAGTAAGCCCTTTTTCTCAACAAAAAATAAAAAAAAATCCTCTCTTCAGAGGAGAACTAGGGTATGAAGAACATGATGAATAGTAAAAAAGAAGTTTTCCTCAGTTGAACTCAAACATGTAAGGAGCGGGAACTAGATGAGCTAGATCAAATAATTCTTCTTGTACTGCTCCCTCCCCAAAGAATCACAACTGCAGAAATACCTACATTTCAAGGTCCAAGGGAGGAAGTGATGTGGCAATAACAACACTGGCTACAAGGGATGATCAAGGATATGCAGTATGAAAAGGATTCGTTTCTATAACAATCACTCGACTTGGAACCTCCAATGATTAAACTTGAAAGTCTACCATTCCTCATATTTCATTATTTTTTTTGATGAAACCTCATATTTCATTATTGGTTGTGGGCAAACCAGGAAAACGTTGATGAAAGCAAAGCATATAGATATCCAATCAAACCCCAACTTTGCAAAATACATTCCTTATTAACACCTAGACGGGGCTTTCGATAGTGCAGATGTACAAGCTAGACTCATATCTTACCCCAAAATGCTAAACTAAAATCATGAAGTGACTAAACATAAATGCACTCTCATTTTTTCTTCACTGTCTATTTATGACCTAAGAAACACATAATCAGCCAACTCACTCATATTCTCAATACAATCGCAAGGATTTTCTATAGACAAACAATACCTTCGTAACATCACCAACATATCCAAGGCTTGAACATGACATAGACCAACATGATATACAAGCAAAACGATATAACTGTAATACTTACACAGAGTTCTACAAAGTTTGATTACGGATCAAAGTCACAAATGCTGCCATGACTCAGGCACAGAAACCTAAGCAAATGGTTTTGAGAAATACTCAGCACAAAAACCTAAGCTAATGGATTATGGACAGTCCAATTTCACACATATACGCTGCACTGTATTATTATGTTTAAAACAAGTTTGCTTTCGATTGATTTTAAGATATGAGCAGCGTCTCCAAACTATCACACCAAATCCTTTGAGCATGCCCCAAACCATTTTAAACTATCTTCACAACAACTCACATAATTCCATCGAAACATCAGTTGAGACAATTCATCACATTTCAAACCACAAGCTCACGATCTATAACAACATTCCCTACGGTTAACAAAGCAACTCTAACAAAACTCCATTATCACATATCTTCTTCAGTCCATTATTCATATACACATACGAAGCGAAATTAGAGCGAAATTGGGGCATACCTTGTGAACAATCGAGTCAATTCCTGACCCATTTGAGGAACGAGGAGGAGGAGGGCAAGAGCCGAGATGGGCCAATTCTCGCAAACAAGAGACGGAGGACGAGGCCGAGGACGAGGACGAGGGGAACAACGCAGCATGTCTAAGGGACAAACAGGAGATGCCGCCGGCGAGTCGGGGCGAGTCGACGCGGGCGAATTGGGGAGGAAGCGAAAGGGGTTTGTAATTGGGGTGGTGGAGGAGCCTCGAGTGGGTCAGCAGCCTCTCCATTGTTCTTCTTCCCAATTACAGCGTGCGAGGACAACAATTTTTCTCCAGCTTCGAGGGAGAAAGATTGGAATTGGATAGTGTGAAGGGATAATTGGGAGAGAGAAGAGCGGAAAGGTTTTGGGAAGGGAAGTTCCTGTTGCGAATGTGGTTTCTTCCCAACTTCCACCTTGTCCGGCCGCGTTACGTTTGTGGTGTTGATTACACCTACCGTTACATTTAATTTATAATATTTTTTTATATTTTATTTAAGTTATAATACTTTTATATTTAATAGTTATTTTATATAAAATTATTAAAATATTTCTAATTTATATCACATCAACTTTTTCATCATTATTTTTTTCTTTCCTTATTTTTCTATTTTACATACTCACAAGAACAAAATTGTTATTTTTTATTAATTTAATACACATATAAAATATTATACGGATCAAACCATTGTAACTTAAATGAGACGAAAGGAGTATATTGCATCCGGCAAATTCAGGGCTGTAAGTCTAAGCTTGAAGTTGATCAAAATTAATTTTAAATCATTTTATAATGATGGGGAAGGATGTTCGGTATTTTTTTTAATGGTGATTTTAAGTAGTTTTTTCTATTTAGTCATAAATCATTTGAAATCATTTTTCCTTCGAAAAAAATGAAAATCGTTTTTCATCAATCAAAATAACTTTGCCGTTCTTCTAACAAACACTAAACTACCTATTATTAAATTAAAATCGATTATTTTCTCCGTCCCATAATTTTTATAACGATACGTATTTCAAAACGTTCCGTTCTTATTATCAACGATATAATAAAAAACTCTTAAATTGAATTACTAGTGTGCCTGCTGGTGCCATATATAATGGGCTTATTCCTGAAGTCCCATCTTGTAAATGGTGGAAGCTGGAGTGGAGTGCTGAAATATTTCCTAGACATGATTTTGTGGTTTGGCCGTTGGCTAGAGGGAAGCTTCGCACTAAAGAATGGTTGCATAAGGTTGGGTAGTTGAGTTGTGATGTGTGTGCGCTTCGTAACAGGTGTGTTGAGTCCAACGATCACTTATTTTTTGATTGCGATTTCTCTCTTGAGGTGCTTGAAGTCCTTTCGCCAAGGCTGAAACTTAGGGGTCGAAGAAGACCTTGAAGTATGTGGTGGCCTTGGTTTTTAAAGGCGTCGAAAGGGAAAATGGAGTTGGCAAAGCTGGGACGACGAGGACATGCTGTTGCAATCTACTATATATGGCAGGAGCATAATCTAAGACTTCATGTGCATCAGTCCAGGACGTCTCAGATGCTGGAACAATGTATCTGGAAGTTCATGTCTTGTGATTAGTTATGTTTCACTGTGTCTCTTTTGAATGTATGTAAGAGGTGGTGTTATTTAGAATGTGATCATGCCCATTTTGTGATACAATGGCATGATAGGATGTAAAGATCTGTTCTTCATTCAATGGAAATGTTTGCCAGCTTTTTTTATTATTTAAAAAATATTTTTAAATTGATTCGGGATCAAAGATCATAATAACTTTATAAAAAATGATATTTGATCATGTTAAATTAGATCTCAAGTTATATATTATTATAAAATATATGAAACGAAAAAAACATAACTTATTAATATCAATCATAAAACACGTATAAATATATTGTATCAGCCTAGTCAAACGGATCATCAATTCAAAGACTCAATTGATATTTGTTGATTATATTGGTTTTATTTGGTTTGGATTTACTAACGATTAACTGTGGAGAGAAAAACTACTCCGTACTCCATGGAGAAAATTGGAAAAATAGAAAATTCATTCTAGTGCAAAGTGTGTTCGTGGGGACCCAACAAACACGTGTGGCATCAAACCTCTACATGAGGTGACCTGTGCCCTCCACCTTCTCGGCATACTTCGACTAGCGCTGCCCAACTCCGTACACACGCTTTTTCTTTGTTTTTTCTATTCTTTCCATGATACTGTATTATTGACTCATGTCCTCAACTAAGCTATGATGACGCAGATGGGACTAAAAACTTGTTTCCATGGTCAGGGATGTGAAGTTTATTTTGTGGAAATCGTCTTATTGATTCAATAGACAAAGCCATATATATATACAAGATGAGGAGAGATTCTCTCCACATTATATAAGGAAAATATACTTAATTACATGATTTGCCTAAAATACACGATATGTTAAATATTGACACACAAAAACAGGAAAGCAAACATTTGAAATATGAAAATTATTCTAATACTCCCTCTCAAGGTGGCGCATGAAGATCACGAATGCCCAACTTGGACTTGAGATGGAGAAACGTTGACCGTCCCAATGATTTGGTAAATAAGTCGGCAGTCTGATGAGCGGAAGGAATTTTGTGTGGACTTATGAGACCCTTTTTGAGACGTTCTCGGACGACATGACAATCAATATCAATGTGCTTGGTGCGTTCATGAAATACAGGATTCGCTGCGATGTAGAGAGCAGATTGATTATCACAGTAAAGGGGAATGTGTCGAGGAGAAGAGAGTCCAAGATCAGTGCACAAGGAGGCAAGCCAGATGAGTTCGCAGGTGGTATCGGCCATAGCGCGATATTCAGCTTCGGCAGACGATCGAGACACGGTGGTTTGCTTCTTAGTTTTCCATGAGACAGGAACAGAACCAAGAAAAATACAATAACCAGTGGTTGAGCGTCTTGTCATAGGGCATGCCGCCCAGTCAGAATCACAAAATGCGGTGAGATGAAGAGCATTTTGAGTAGGTAGAAATAAACCTTGCCCTGGAGCTCCTTTTAGATAACGAAGTAAGCGATGTGCTGCATTCAAGTGAGGCTGGCGAGGCTCATGCATGAATTGACTCAAGATGTGGACGGAGTGCACGATATCAGGGCGGGTTACAGTGAGATAGATCAATCGACCTACGAGCCTGCGGTATGGACTAGGATCGGAAAGAATATCACCGCTAAAGTTGGAAAGATGCAGGTTTTGCTCCATAGGGAAATCGACTGGTCGAGCACCACACAAACCAGTGTCATTTAAAAGATCAAGAGTGTATTTTCTCTGGCAAAGGAACAAACCATCACGAGAACGGGCAACTTCAATGCCGAGGAAATATTTGAGAGGGCCGAGATCTTTGCATTTAAACATAGAAGATATGCTCGCCTTGAGTTCTTGGACAAGCTGTAGACTGGAGCCCATGAGCAATATATCGTCAACATATATTAATAAGAACACCGTGTTATTGTTGCGTCGAAAGATGAACAATGAAGGATCTGCATGAGATTCTATAAACCCAAGCTGAAGGAGGACAGTAGAAAGTTTGACAAACCAGTTTCGTGATGCTTGCTTTAAGCCATATATAGATTTCTGAAGTTTACAAACAAGAGACTCCCCCTGCCGACGATAACCAGGAGATAATTGCATGTAGACATCCTCAACAAGATCCCCATGAAGGAAAGCATTATTGACGTCAATTTGATGAATTGGCCAATCACTGGCGACAGCCATAGTAAGAAGAACTCGAACACTAACAAGTTTGGCCACGGGAGCATAAGTGTCCTGGTAATCACGGCCTTCAACTTGGTTGTAACCCTTGGCAACAAGACGAGCTTTATATCGCTCAATGGAACCATCAGCATGACGCTTGATTTTATAGACCCACTTGGATCCAATAGCTCGCTTACCCGCTGGAAGCGGAACAAGAATCCACGTTTGGTTTGATGTAAGAGCATCAATTTCTGTCTGCATTGCAGTGCGCCACTCAACATGCTTAACAGCATCAATGTAGGTAGTAGGTTCTTTAGTGATGGTCAAAGCAGTAACAAAGCATATATGTTTAGAGGAGAAACGATGATAGCTTAAAAAATCAGAAAGAGGATAGTTTATACCTGGATCCATGGAAGAAGATGATTCTGCTAAGGTAAGAGAGCAGACGTAATCTTTGAGGTAAGCCGATGGCTGCACAATACGTTTTGGACGCGAAGTCAGTGGCATAGAAGGTACAGGCATGGGGCTGTTATGTGGAGTAAATTCACTGGAAGTGTCAGGAGATGGGTGCAGTGATGTTAAAGGTTGAGTACATGTCTCTGGTTGGTGTAGTACGACATCATCAGGAGGAAAATGCAGCTCAATGTTATCATTTTGGTTGATGATAGGCAAAGGAAGAGCAGGGTTGTCAATCGTGGTACTTGTATGGTTTAGTTTGAAAGGGAATATAGCTTCATGAAAAACCACATCACGAGTAACATAGATTGTTTGAGATAGTAAATCATAAACTTTGTAACCCTTTTGACCATGAGGGTAGCCAATAAAAATGCCAGAAAGTGCGCGCGGATCAAACTTGGTTTTGAGATGAGTATTTCGACCAAAACAAAGACAACCAAAAACTTTGAGATGAGAAAATGATGGAATTTTGCGAAAGAGTCGTTCATAAGGAGTTTGACCAGATAGTACGGGACTTGGTAATCTATTTATTAGATAACAAGCCGTAAGAATACAATCACCCCAAAAGATTAAAGGCAAATTAGATTGAAAACGAAGAGATCGTGCAACATTGAGTAGGTGTCTATGTTTGCGCTCCACAACACCGTTTTGTTGAGGGGTATAAACACAACTCGACTGGTGCACGACAGCTGCTTGTTGAAAAAAAAGACGAGTTTCGTTATTGAAAAATTCGCGTGCGTTGTCGGTTCTAACTTGTTTAATGCGAGTATGAAATTGTGTGGACACCATAGAGAAAAAATTTTGTAACAAAGTACTAGTTTCAGATTTATGTTGCATAAGAAACACCCAAGTGGCTCGTGAAAAATCGTCTACGATGGTAAGAAAATAACGAGCTCCATGCATTGAAGAAGTAGGAAATGGTCCCCAAACATCCATATGTATTAATTCAAAACAAACATTCGTTGAAATAGTGCTGGAATGAAAAGGTAAACGTGTTTGTTTAGCAAGAGGGCAAATAGTGCAAACTGATTTGTTACAGCAAAAAATACTAGCATCAATTTTTTGTAATGCAGGAAGTAAAGTAGAGGATGGATGACCGAGCCGCCAATGCCAAACATCAAAGGACAAAGAAGTTGCTGTAAGAGCTGCAGGTGCAAAAGGATCCATGTAGTAAAGACCTCCATGCCTCTTACCCGTCGCAAAAGTCATCCTCGTCCGTTGGTCCTGGAACAAAACATAATCGGAATAAAATAGTACAACACAATTTGTTTGGGCAGTAAGTTTGCTAACAGAAAGTAAATTAAATTGAAAATCAGGAACGTATAAGACATGGGACAAGATAAGTGTTGGTGAAATATGAGCTGTGCCAAGACGAGCAACCGGTGCGGTAGACCCGTTTGGAAGCCGAATGGAAGTTTGTGAAGGAGGTATGTTTGATGAGGATAAGAGACTTGGATCCGAGACCATGTGATCGGAGGCCCCAGTGTCAATAATCCATCGAGGTTGACAAGGAGTAATCGTGTTTAGAGCAGTACCTGAAATACATGCTAAAGATGTAGGTTTATCAGAAGGTAATAAAGAGAGAAGTTGTTGAATTTGGTCTGAAGAGAGACTTGGTAAAATTGTTGGAGATGGAGATGCAACGTCACTGCTTTGGGTTAGGTTTGCTGTGGGCATATTGGAACGTGCAGGAGCAGACCGATTTTGATGCTTGCTTCCATCACCATTACGAGGAGTCCAATTCGGCGGGAAGCCATGTTGCTTAAAACACCGAGAATTAGAATGGCCGTCCATCTTACAGTGATAGCAATAATAACGTGGACGATTATTGCCTTTGTTAGGTCGCGATGCAGTAGAAGAACTAGCCATGGCAAGAGATTCCACCGGTGCTGATCGTGATCCCTGTAAAGAACGTTGTCTTTCTTCCTGGAGCAAAAGTGAATATGCCTTCGCAACAGAAGGCAAAGGATCCATAAGAAGAATTTGGCTGCGAACAACGGAATATGATTCATTTAATCCCTGCAAAAAATCAATTAGAGCATCCGTCTCGATGTACTGGTTCAGAGTGGTCAAAGTACCACATGAGCATGTCGGCAATGTACGATAAGAGGCCAACTCGTCGCGATAAGCTTTAAGAGTAGTATAATAATATGAGATCGAGTTCGATCCTTGAGTATGATTCGATATGTTGCATTTGATTCCAAAAATCCGAGGTGCATTCTGTTGTGAAAAACGTTCATCAAGATCAGCCCATACTTCATTGGCATTGCTGGTCCAAAGGATGCTATTTGCTATAGATGGTATGACTGAGTGGATCAGCCAAGAGGTGACCATGGAATTACACCTATTCCATGCAAAATAATCATCAGAATTTCGATTAGGCTCCTTGAGCGTACCATCAATAAAACCAAGTTTGTTTTTCGCCCGGAGAGCCATGGTAATGGAACGACTCCAAGTTGGATAATTATCGCCGTTGAGAAGTTGCGTGACAAGGGGCGTTCCGGGATGATCGGAACTATGCAAAAAGAATGGAGAGGCTGGATTATTCGTTGTTGTTAGTTTTGGATCGGTAGAAGAAGCTTTCGCCATGATTGAAGATGGATCGGTATTAAGCTCTGATACCATGTGAAGTTTATTTTGTGGAAATCGTCTTATTGATTCAATAGGCAAAGCCATACATATATACAAGATGAGGAGAGATTCTCTCCACATTATATAAGAAAAATATACCTAATTACATGATTTGCCTAAAATACACGATATGTTAAATATTGACACACAAAAGCAGGAAAGCAAACATTTGAAATATGGAAATTATTCTAATAAGGGAAACAGGGAAATTTGGGTAAATATTGTTATCAAGGAAAAAAATTTGGAAACTATGGTCGAGAAGGAAAAAAATAGGAAAATATGGCTGTGTATTTTATGGGAGCTTGGATCATGATAGTTGTGTCCAATACAAAAAACATGACCTTCGTGTTTTGGGATAGGATCCATCAATTTTCCATTTCAAAAGAGAGATTCACGAAGGTCGTGATCTTTGTATTAGTCACTATGTTCACGATCAAAATCCCCATTTTTTTTTTTTTTTATTTAAGCTGGTTCTCTTTGTGTGTGGGTTTGTGAGAGTGCTTCTTGTGCTTGTAATATAAGATTTTATATGTATTGATTATTCGGAATTTTATTAAAATAAGTTTAAAAAACGATGATGTGATTTATTATAACAGAGGATAAAAAAGATAATAATATAAAATTATAACAGACAATGATTTATTTAAAGATCTAACGATTTACTCACGCATAACCTCATAAATTAATCCTTTTCTTCCACACATATAAAAGAAACATACCTGCATAATTTCACCAAATACAAACTATAAGAAGAATATCTTTATAAGATAGATTGATATACACAGTCTTATTCTTAATTTTATATAAAGAGATTTTTTTTCAAATTTTTCGAAAAAACATTTTGAGATGAATTATTACAAAGAAAACGAAAACAACCAACAAACAATGCGTTTTTAATAAAATCCTCGATAGTGAATTCTTTCCTACAATAACCAATACTTCATATTTTTCATAAATATTATAACCTTATATAATCATTATAAAATAACGGTTGTGTTCGCGCGCTACGCACCTTCCATCTCTCGCACCACCACAAACCACACACTCCCTCTCCTCCTCTAGGGTTAGCGTTTCCACTCTCTCCACCGCCGCCGCGCCACCACCATGTCCTCTCCGACCAAGAACCTCACCCTCCGATCTTCCGACGGCGACGATTTCGAAGTCACGGAACTCGTAGCCCTCGAATCCCGATCCCAAACGTCACCGGAAAGATCCTCTCAAAGGTGATCGAGTATTGTAAGAAGCATGTCGAAGGGAAAGGTGAGGGAGAGGAGAAGATGCCGGAGGAGGAGGTGAAGGCTTGGGACGCGGAGTTCGTTAGGGTTGATCAGAACACGCTCTTCGATTTGATTCTGGTGAGAGATGTGGGGTTTTGGCGATTGATTTTATTTGTTGAGGGTTTGGGTGGTCGATTTTGTGTGTGGTTGATTGATTTGGGGGGTCTCGTGGATGGTTTCGGTTACAGTGATGATGCTTGATTTGGTTGTTGAATTGGTAGTTTGTTGTGGTTTCGAGTAGTGTGGAATGTGTTGAATTGGGATGGATTGGTGTAGTTGTGAGGCGATTGTGATACTTTGTTCGCGGTTTTGTGTTGTTTTCTGTGTTTGGAATTGATGGTTTTGAGTAGTTGATTTGTGTCCTGCAGCAATATCGAACGTCTATTTTTAATGGTACCGTTGCAATCTTTGTGAATCTGGTGGAATGCAATTTTCATATGCCCACGTTATGGTTATATTGTACTTCAATCAATGCACATCTACTCGTGTTCAAATCCGGTTGTTTCCTTCGGTGCGGCGTTCTTTAGCACATGCTTTTGCGCTTTGAACGTGCACCTGGTAACTTTTGTCTAGGGTCAGATGCCACTATGGCTGATATTATTGTGTGTTCTGGTTCCTTCAGTGCATTTATTTGTATACGGATTCATATCCAGATGCTCCTTGGTGCTTGTTTTGTACATGGAAGTTTCTTGATTATATCATGCTTACCTCTTTCTGCTTCCCGTGTAGATTTTTTAACGTTCTTGAATCTGATGTTGAACGAATTATGCCTACAGTCGTCGTTATGAAGATAAACCATGACATCAAAAAAGGTTATTATGTGTTATCTCAAAGTATGTATCATGAATATGACATAAATAGCTATACTCTATTGAGTATTGCGGCTATCTTCATTGGGTGAGATAAATCAAGCCATCTGAGTGTTTCTTTGTGTGACCTTGCCTTCCATTGGGATTATTTGAGCTTTTGCCTATTAGAATTTTTTTCTTGAAATCTATGTGATTTGTGTAGTAATCCACCTTCATGCTTAGATAATTAGATTTTAGAGTTTGTTTGTGCTATATGCCAATTTCCAATAGTGGCAACATATAAGTGACTTCTGTGTGTCTAGACACACACAATGTTTGTCGAGCATTATCGACGACTCAAAATTATGCAAAATGAATGTATGGCTCTGATTAAAATACAAAAATAAAACCCCAAAGCTATTCTTGGATTAGTTCTTTAGATTTTTAGATTTTAATCTGAGCCTAGATTGGTTTTGGTTTATTTTTGGCCATGTGATAGATCCATAAAATCTAGTCACGAACATTCTGTGTGTCTAGTGTGAACATATAAACTTATATTCTGATGTATAATGTATAGTACTAGGATAAAAGGATGATGAAACTTGCTTTCGATATGTGTTCATGTGATGATTGGATTGGATTTTGATGGCCAAGAGATGAATATAGTACCATGAATCTAACAAGATCCTCAGATTATGAAATTCTCGGACTCTTAGAATTGTAATACCTTTCATTATGTAGAATTCACCTTTTAATCAAGATCAATGCGTAAATTTAGAAGTATTTCGCAGATTGAGGAGAACTGATGGTGATTTTGGAAGTAGTGAAAGGTTAGGGTGCATTAATGATTAAACATATTCATATGTTTTGATTCTGCTGCTTTCTGGTTGCATTGGCTTTTTGTGTCTTTCGCAATTGTGTCAGATAATATCTGATGTTGTGTCCGCTTTGTGCTTCAGGCTGCTAATTACCTGAACATCAAGAGCTTGTTGGACTTGACATGTCAAACTGTGACTGACATGATCAAAGGTAAAACGCCCGAGGAGATCCGCAAGACTTTCAACATCAAGAATGACTTCACCCCGGAGGAAGAAGAGGAAGTCCGTCAGGAGAACCAATGGGCTTTCGAGTGACGTTGTGGAAATGCCTGTGTGTTCCTTATGGTGATGGCTGTTGCTGATGACTTGATAGCTGATCTTGTTTTAACTTCCAGTGGCCGTCCGCGAAGTGATAAGGCTTTTGTTGTGTACTACCCCTATAAAGTTGGTGGTATTTTCTTATATATGGGTTTACAGACTCAAGATGTAACTCAAGCAAGACACTGTTATATTGTTTATGAAAATCTTCGTATCTTATCTGTCCTCGATGTTGCCATCCACTTCTGTGGTCGTCTGGTGAATACAGGGAACCGTATAACAGAAACCCAGTTTGGAATCTCGACAGCTTGTAGGGGATCAGTTTTTCACAGAAATCTTTGTAAGATGTACAAGCGGGGCCGTGCTAGCTCGTTTCTCAGGTGAATATCATTCGGAAACTGATGGATTATCTTTCTAGCCTTTCCCTTTTGCAGGCCAGCAACAAAGTGACCTAATGTCACACCCTTGCTAATGCGGAGCAGGGATGACGCGTGTTTGGAAGTTCCTGCAAATGCAGGGTCATGGTAGCGAGAAACGTTGTGCGAGGATTTGAGCACGAGCGCGCATTGTAAAGGCAAGTGAATGTTTACGAGGCATGACACGCTGTGTTAAGACTTGGATGCGCGAGACATGTTCTAAGGGGTTGCGAGCGTTGTCACGAGTGAAGGCGAAGGCAAAGATGCGCGAGGTATGATTAACGTTGCGTCTGGACTTAGACACGAGCGTGTTGCGTTCTAAGGGTCAACGAGCATTGCGAGATTCCTAAATGTTTGCAAACAAAGACCGATGACGAGTTTTCTTGGGTTCGTGCTAAGTTTGGTTCGCTTTGATTTCTTAAAGATAATTGGACTATATGAGGAGGGGTTAGGGTTGTTCATGTCATGTGGGATTTTTACTGTTATCTACTATAGGGGAAGAGGTGTCATAAGATCAAAGACAAGTCAAAGTTCATAACATTGTTTCCCATGCTTAGTGTCACGTTCAAGGATTGGGATTAAATGTTGGAAAGCATAAAAAGGCCTTGTTTTGTTGTTATCTACTATAGAGGGAAGATGCGTCCTAAAATCAAAGCCAACTCACGTTCAAGGGTTGGGATGGGATGTTGAAACTAAAGTCGAAACGTGGGTTAGGATCGTTGCGAAAGAAATCTTGAATCGAGCTTGAAAAGTTCGAAGTCCAAGTTGGGGGTGACAACTTGGACGGATCTCTTATGAAGCTAACGATGTTAAGCCCATCAATTGAGATGGATTGATGAGCGAGTGGTTGGAACAAATCTTGCGAGAAAATTTGTGAAAGATATCGTCACGGAAGATAAGGACCATGAAGATAAGAAAAGTAAGATATTATTTGAGTTAAAATATATTATTCTTAGTTGTAAATCCGTTTTGATGATATTTTGTGTGGGTTATCTTTACGATGTAAAATCCTATAGTGTTGCCTATAAATATGGATGATCCCTGATCATCATGAATCATTTACAATATTGAGAGCACGATGAGACTGAGAACACAAAAAGAGTTGTGTGTGTCCTATGGATCATCAAGAAAGCGGGGGTATGCGTTGTCTTGCAAACTTGTATGTGTTGTCTTGCAAATTTGTAGGTTTCCTTTGTATTGTTGGGAAGACAATAAAAGATTGATCTTAGACACAGGTTGTTCAAAAAAATTTCGTAGCGTGGGACGCTTGACGAAGGTGTTGCTGGTTGATTCTTAGAGAATTGGCGCATCTCAAGGGGTGAATTTGTCGCGAAAAATTTGAGGGTAGATTCGACCCTATGACACCTAACCACTGCTTAACATTGTATGGTGTTATGCTGATCTACAAGAATCACTTGAAAATGTTCCCCAAATGCTGATCTACAGGGAGCATATTTCCTTTTGTTTTTCTGTTTTCGCCTTTCAGATCGTGGGACAACGTAAGTTGCAATGTTACCCCGATATAAACGTAACCTCCGTCGACTACAGTGGTGCATTATACACTCCTAGTCGCTGAGAAGATCGATGATCTAAACGTTGCGTGCTAATAGAGTACTGCAATACGTGCAGAGAAGGGAAATATACTTTCTGTTGCGTCTTTTATGGGTTATAAGTATTAAAGAAGACTTGGAAAGCTGTACATAAGATGCATGAAGCTCGTGAATGAATGTCGCGACAATGTGTAACTCAAATTCGGTTACAAATCCTAATGGGCGGAGAGGATCGCATCGGGTGGAAAGCACACTGATCATATCTTTAGACTACACTGACATTTTTCTAAAAGTGACCTTATCATACATAGTAAACGATAAGCATTGAGTAGTGTGTCAATTAGGTACACTCATGATACAAAGTTCCACTGTCGAATTGTGGCCATTTCGAATTGTGGCCATTGTGCATCATTCATTAAAAACTTTGGAATGTTTATTGTAAAGCGCTGCTAATAGGTAGTGATTGCTTGTTTGATATGGAACTGAGAACATAAGTTATTTGAGTACAGGATATCGAGAAACAATGACCTGTTTGTAGTATATAGGTTGCATTTGATGTGCTGAAATATTCGATACTAACCAATGTTATCTTCGTCGTCTCATCGATGTCAACAGCAACGAAGAAGCAACATAGAAAGTTTAGGTAGCATTGCACCTATAAATTAAGGTCCGTCGGCCAACCAAAGTCACCAATTATTTTATGATAACCTAATCTAATCTTTCCAGCAAGTAATTCTTCCCAGAATTGCTCTTCCCCAGTAATCCAGAATACCTCATATGTATGCCCAAATCAGACGTATAATCTAATCAATGTCATTAACAAGGTGTAAGTATTAGAGAGGTCATTAATACAGATTATAAGATAAACAGAAAAGTTTATTCTCATAATCTCCAGTCCTTCACTCAGTTATCATAAGAAATCTCCATTTCAACATAAAACAAGTCCAAGCTTTTCAATATCATTCACAGAAACATCAAAATCTACAAATCAGATACCATTCTCATAATCTCATTCCATTTCTTCCACCGAAATGTGAACACAAGAAAATACCCTTAAAAATCAGGGAAAAGATGCCAAATGGGCATCTCTTTTTCCCATTTCATACACTAAATTTCCTCTATAAAGTCGTCATGGTTGGAGTGTGCCCTCCACACGCCTCTCGAATACAAATATTCTCTCATCACATCAAAAACACATTATTCCCCCTATGTCTTCCTACAACAAATCTCCGGCTAATCCCGAGGCCGTCGACGTGGAGCGGGGTCCACTCCCGCTCAACTTCACCAAGTTTGATGGTCTCGTGGACCCCCCTCAGCCAGTTGAAGTGGTCGAGGTTTTGCTCGACCACTCCAAGAGGGCCCAGTGGCTGAGGGCCACGGTCCTTGGAGCCAACGATGGGCTCCTGTCCACCGCGTCCCTCATGATAGGTGTAGGGGCCGTCAACAAGGACCCAAAAACGATGATCCTGACCGGCATCGCAGGGCTGCTGGCAGGTGCCTGCAGCATGGCGATGGGGGAGTTCGTGTCCGTCTATTCCCAATACGACATCGAGCTAGCGCAACTCGAACGAGAGAAGGAGACAAGAAATGGCACGATGAATGATCTCAACGAGAAGAAAAAAGGGCTTCCTAGCCCTTTCCAGGCAGCAGCTGCCTCTGCAGCTGCATTTGCGCTTGGAGCGCTGGTGCCTCTGTTGGCGACTGCCTTTATAAGGGACTATGCGGCGAGGATTGGGGTGGTGGTGGGGACGGTGACATTGGCGTTGGTGGCGTTTGGCTGGTTGGCGGCGGTTTTGGGGAGCGCGCCGCCAGTGAGATCGGCGGCGAGGGTGGTGGTTGGTGGCTGGATTGCCATGGGAGTTACGTATGGGTTAACCAAGTGGATTGGTTCCTCAGGAATTTAAGGATTTCAAGCTAGTGTGAGGTGGAAATCAAGTTATTTGCGTATCAAATGTTGTCATCATGTGCATGATACATGATGAATGTTGATCTCATGTTTTGGACTTGGCCGTTCAAAGAATTCGAATGACATGATGTTGTAATGGAAATATGGTTTTCGTTGTAAAGACGTCATCACAACCAAGATATCATGGCATCAACATTGTGTTTTAATCTTGATCGTATGTTTAAGTTTTGATGTGTTTAATCTTGATCGTATGTTTAAGTTTTGATGTGTTTATTATAAATAATTTAAGACGCGTATGTGATATGAAACAGTTTTATGTCATATAATCCTACGTTTTTTTAACTGTCCACGAAAAACGTAACATATGATGAACCGTTTGTTGTTTACTTTTCCCGTGATTTTGTTCATCAATTGATTAATTGAACAAGAGATCAAGTTGAGTGGATTGTTGCATGGAAGCCACTTGAGATAGCAAATTCATTTGTCAATGAGTACAAGAAATAATAAAATGGGGAGTGTGGTATCCACACGAAAGTTCAACAGAAAGTGATTTCCCACGACAAATATTTAATTCATTAGTTATCACCTAAAACACGAATATTGTAGTGTAAGTCTACGCAATTTAATGGACCACCATTTTGTCCTCTGTTAACGTCACAAAAAACCATAATAAGTTTGGTCGTTATTTCGATGCTCGATGAGAATCGATCCAGATTGGCTTGCTTATAAGCTGATGCATATATCGCATGAGGCGATCAGTGACAGGGATATGAATGAATTTAAACCGCGCCTGTGTTCGTTGTTCAAGAAAGTGATTAAAAAAAAAAATCTGATCGTTCTTTTAGTCCGTTCCGATTTTCATCTTTACAAAAAATCCAATGTTTATTGGAAAAAACAACCCCAAAGATTAATTACTTACATTTTATCAAATTTGAAAAAATTATTGTCATTTAAATAGAATTTTGAACTTGTTATTCTCTTGTCCAATAGGCATGATCTTCGTGGGAACATTACAATCACGAATTCAAAATTGTCAGAATTTTTCACTGATCAGATGATCAGTCTCATCCGTGGGTTTAGGGTTTAGGGAATTATTGCTTTGGGAAAAAAAAAAAGATCAATAGCGTAAGTAACGACGTCGCCGGATCGATTGGGGTTCTTAAGAATTATATGGGTTGTTCCTTAAACAAATTATATAATGGAATACGTACTTGTAAGTTACAATTTCCTACTTGCATAAGTTGACACCGCAATTAGATGTGCTATTTTGGTAATACATAAGCGTCCAATTTTTTCTTCAACTATATATACTTCACATGGATTAACTTAAAAGCATGACAAGTAGACGAGTGGGATGATAACTGCAGAGTCTAACTAATCCCTAGCTATAATTCATATTAATAAGTAAACAGGGAGTGTGGTATCCACACGAAAGTTCAACACAAAAGTGATATCCTCGTGACAAATATTATTGAATCATTATCACCAAAAACTTTATACAAGACAAATATTGTACTGCGAGTTAACGTCATAAAATATTTTAATACTTCTGATGATCATTGATATTCTCATCGAGAAACAATCGGTTTTTACTTATTTGCTCACGTCCCGTGTAATACTTATCAGATTAGGGCGATGGAAGAAAAATCAAAAACTTTAGATGCCCAATATTCAGTATGCTATTATCGGATGAGTACGAAGGAAGAAAAATCAATTACTTTAGGTGGCCTATGTTCAAAGTCAAGGACGATGATCATAAGAAACGATTTGATCTTTTCTTTGCACTTATGTTTCTATATCTTCTTCAAAATAAGGACTCGAGGGAAACTGCTAGGAAATGTAAATTCGACGGCTTGAGGCCCTAAGAACAAAGTATTAGAATCATCCTATTCAATTTTTGAGCTATAGATATGGTTTAGTACTTGGAATTTACAATTTTCCTAATTGCATAAGTTGACATTGCAGCTAGATGTGCTATCTTGGTAGTGTAGAAGCATGAGGGCATCCTCGTCCAATTTTTCTTGGTTACATTTGAAGGAAAGTGAAGTAAATTTCTTACAAGTACAACGATTTAACTAGAAAGCAAGACAAGTAGACGTGTGGGTTTGTGTCATAGTCTAACTAATCCCAATCTTAATTCAAATTATTAAATTTAAGATAATATTTCTAGAAAAGTCAGCTCGTCCCTCCCTAGCATCTACAATAAACTTCCCCTAAGTACATACTTAGTTGCCCTAATTAAAAGAAATTGTTTCTACTTTTTTTGTCATATACGTACGTAACAGCTTAAACTAGATGCTTTAAGAAAAGAGCTTAATTTTGATAAATCTGAATTCTATCTCAAACACATGTAATCATATGTATATCCATTGCCCACAATATATAATTTTTTTTTGTCATATAAGTCTTTCAAATCTTCGTTAATTCTAAATAAGTCCTTCAAATTTTTATAATTCCAAATTAATTTTTCAAATTGTTATATATTTGATAAAATAATTCATTTTTTGTCTTAAAAACTATATAATTTCAATAGAGTCTCTCAAATATTTATTTTAAGATAAAATAATCTACGTTTTAAATAAAATAATTCTATGTATATTATTATAATAACGATTGTGTATATCTCATCCTCCCCATATATTCGATTTCAAATGACATCTCACGCAGTGGATAGGAGGCCGTCGTTGGCTCCCACGTCGTTGGCATCTAGGTGTCCAGCGTAGTGGGAGCATGAGATGTACATGATAAACAATAACAATAAATCAAGCCTTTATCCCATCAAGTGGGGTCGGTTATATGAATACGACGGCTGTCATTCCAATCTATCATGTACATCATTTTCTGTAAGATTATGATAGGCCATATCATACTTCAAGGTTTTTCTCATGGTCTTTTTAAGTTTTCCTCGTCCTCTCTTGACATGTACTAACTCCCAAGCTTCACATCTCCTAACAGAAGCTGTGACTGATCTGCGTTTCACATGACCATGCCATCTTAGTCGTGACTCCCTCATCTTATATTCTACTGGAATCACACCCATTTTCTGTTTGATAACTTCATTTCATATCCTATCTATTCTTGTATGTCCACAAATCCACCTTAACATTTTCATCTCGTTTATACTCATCTTCTATACATGCTGTCACTTAATTGCCCAACATTCTGACCCATACAATATCGCTGGTCGAATAACTGTCTTGTAAACCTTTCCTTTTAACTTGATAGGTATTTTAGGATCACATAGCACCCCTGAAACACCCTTTCATTTTAGTAAATCTGTTTTAATCCTATAATCAATATCTGCATCAATTTCTCAATTCTTATGTAGCATCGAACCTAAATATTTGAAAGAATCCGTTTTAGGGAGAGACTCTATTCCCAACAATACATTCTCAGTATTTGTTTGATTACTCTCATTAAAAACATATTCCATATATTCTGTCTTGGTTTTACTGATCCTTAATCCCTTATTTTCCAACGCCTCCCTCCAAGTCTCAAGTTTTTCATTCACCCCTTCTTTCATATCGTTCACGAGAGTAATATCATCAGCGAAAAGTAAACACCATGATACTTCATCTTACATATGCCTAATGAGATCATCCATTACTAAGGCGAAAATGTATGGGCTCAAAGCTGATCCTTGGTGTAAACCCACTTTAATAGGAAAAGCAGTCGTTTCACCAACATAGATTCGCACACATGTAGCAGCTTCTTCATACATGTCTTTCACAATCTCGATATACCTACTCGTCACTCCCTTCTTTTCTAAAGTTTTCCAAATCATTTCTCTTGGAATAGAATCATATGTCTTTTACAGGTCGATAAAAAGTATATGTAAATTCTTTTTCTCTATCCTAAAACATTCCATTATACAATAAAATGTACATGATAAGAGGGAAAAATTGCTTGCATTGATCTAACACTTCTCAACATTATATCACTATACATATTATTGAAACACATAAAGCCATAAACCTTACTTTATCACTTCTCAACTTGGTATCAAGAGTTTCACAACAAAATACGCATATCATAACCTTCAGCAATGTGATAACTTTAAAATACATTACTACCAATAAGTCAATAACATTTATAATAAGCATAGCCAGATTGATTCTCAAAAAAAAAAAAAAAAAAAAAAGCATAGTCAGATTGTTTCTGACCGCCGCTGATCCTGACTTGAAGTTCTCAAACTTCTGTTGTTGATGTGTGAACTCTGAACTAAAAGATTCTTCTACAAATGATTCTTTTCCAATACATTAACTTTACACCAGTAGCTACCTTGCTAGACCCCCAAATGGTCAGTCCAATAACTTACTATAAATACATGTAGTATCTTAGTAAGTGTGCTCACCACACGCCTTCCTTGATCATTCCTTTCCTTGGTCAATTCTTGATCAACGTGTTCATCACATTCACAAACCCTTCTCTTCCCCTCTGTTGACTATCGATGGCATCAATTCTACCAGAATCTCAAGTTCCAGATAACAAATCCTCATCTCGTGCTGACATAGAGCGTGGAATACCCCCTGCTTTGGTCGACGAGGTCGAGGTGCCAGACCACTCCGACAGAGCACAGTGGCTCAGGGCGGCCGTCCTGGGGGCCAACGACGGCCTCCTGTCCACTGCGTCCCTTATGGTCGGAGTGGGAGCCGTCAGAAAGGACATCAAGACCATGTTACTCGCTGGCATCGCTGGGCTGCTGGCTGGTGCCTGCAGCATGGCGATGGGCGAGTTTGTTTCAGTATATTCACAATACGATATCGAGCTTGCACAGATGAAGAGGGAGAACAAGGCCAATAATGGCACCAAAGAGGAGCTTACGAGGACCATGAAGTCTCTTCCTAGTCCTCTCCAGGCGGCAGTTGCCTCCGCAGTGGCTTTTGCTGTTGGGGCCGCAGTGCCACTGATCTCTGCCGCGTTTATAAAAAATTATGCGGCGAGGTTGGGGGTGGTGGTGGCGATGGTGAGTATCTCGCTGGTGGCATTTGGATGGCTGGCTGCCGTCTTAGGGAATGCGCCGAGGGTGAAGTCATCGTTGAGAGTCTTGGTGGGAGGATTGCTTGCCATGGGAATCACTTATGGATTAACCAAGGCCGTTGGTTCGACTGGAATTTGAATGGTCACTATATGCTTTGATGTACCATGATATATTAAGCTTTAGAGGATCAGTCGACTAGCAGTAATGTTAACCTCTTAAACTCTAATGTTGCTTATACGATCGATGTAGTAGCGCAATGTAATGTAACTTTCCTACGTGTGTAACAAAGCAGAATATGTATGGATGAATTTGTGATATGTTCTCATGGCTAGATAAACCTATAAACTCTGTATATACAACTTCACACAGTCATTTGTTCTGTCGTAAAAGTTGTATATTTCCTTCGTCTCAAATAAATTACGATGATATGTATTTCGACGTATTTCATTCTTATTCTTAATAATATTAAAAAAATCTTAAACTGATTTAGGATTAAAATTCACAACATAGCCTAACATTAATGTTTTGTAATAATTTTTTAGAAAACGATATTTGATCGTATTAAATTAGATTTTAAAATATATATGATCGTATTTATTTGGAATGGAGGAGGTATATCATAACAAAAACGATAAGACATCAGAGCTATACTATGCAAACCACATTTTCCCTATAGGACAAAAGATGCGAAATGTGAGTTTCGCAGTGTCTTGTATATCCACTACATGAAAAATGACAATTACTGACAAAAAAAATTGTCACCTAATGTAAGTTTTTTGTCCCTGTTTAATATCTATGACAAAAATATTTTTGTCACATGAACGTCACTAGAAACCCGTCAAGGGAAAAATTTAAGTGACCAAATAATAGTCACAAAAACTTTAAGCCTTTGTGACAAATTTAAGTTCAACACAAAACATAAGCTTTTGTGACATAATATTAGTGACTAATTTTTTTTTTATGACGAGGGTGTCCAGTCTATTTCGCACGTATCTCGACTAATTTCTCGGACACTGACAAGACGTCCCTCCCACCAGCATCGGCCCACCAACATCGGATAAAGGTTTGATCGAAGTCAACGGGCGTGTCCAATTTGGATATTGAATAAAAAGAAGATTGAGTCGAACACCACTACATCAACTCAGGTTGATTATTAATGACTAATTTTATGTCACTAAAAACACATACTCGTTGACGACACATTGTCACTAAATTTAATGCCAATAATATCATTTCGACACTTGAGATTATCAGTTAGTGATGATATGGTGTCACTTAAAGTTACTTGTCTGTGACGGCCTTTCCTCAATAAAGTCAGAATACTATTTGACTATCGTTTGTAATGAGTTTTGTCACATAAGTTTTGATCAATTATTATAATGATTCGTCAATAAATTCTTTACTATATCATTTATTATTTCAATGATTATTTAGAAGTAACCTTGATTTTGTGATCATCATCTATTTTTTTCGTTAATTGATAAAATTCAGAATATAGTGAAAAGACCACATGAATTGCAAAATGATACATTTAGCTCTCAATAATTTACACGTATAACTCAAATAAGATAGAACACTACTAATGTCAGAGTTCATGACTCTGCAAACCCGAAATACAACATAAGATTAGACTGCTTTCAGCACTAGTCAAAAGAAAGATGCCAATCAATATCAATATCAATATCCTCTCATCCATGTGCTGATGTACTGATGTGCTGCATATTTGCTTCTCATCAAGAAGTGTTTGATTCAGCAGGAAAAAAAAAAAAAAAACACTAATGTTAATAGACTACTTGAAAATAGAAAAGAACTGTATCACGATAAGCGATGAATAAATGATAACCTTCATCTTTACCATGCTCAAGAAAAGGACTACTGTATATATATTTTTACTATTTGTTGTGGATTACACATCAAAACTCGTGTTTATGCTCTAACAGATCAACTAGTGATATCATATGCTCTAACAAGAGTACTTTAGGAGTAAACCAGTACCATAAGAAAATACTTGTAGGGATGATGGATGTACTTACTATTGAAATGCCCATCCGAATCTTTCCATATGACATTAGATTCAAAAGCCCTTCTACAATGATCCATCAGTGTGGGAGTTCGTCTATTTATCCAAATCTACCAACGCTCCAGTTGCAAATAAAAGCCAACAAATTTGAAAGAAAACGTGGGCGGCGGTTGCCGAGCAAACGTGGGTAGAGAGAGCAGACGTGGATGCAACTGATAATAGATGGAAGACTCGAGAAATAAGGAATCTGTTGTTTGAATTATCAAATTCGTTGGAAAATTTATCTTTAAATAATTTTTTTTTAAAAATATTACTAGAGATATCATTTAACAAAAATAATAATAACAAGTATCCCATCCTTTTCTTTTTTTCACCAAAGTACCTTCTCGTTGATTTTTTTAAAGAAAAAATCTAATATCCAATTATGCCTATATTATAGATTACAACGTTATTCATTTTCTTTTTGAAATATATGATCAATCTCAGAGTTTCCTCGAAACCATATCTCAAGCATAAAACCAGACAAGTTCCGGCTCACCAACCCAAAATATTGCTTCGTAATATTCAAAACCACTTCATTCATCTCGACACCAACAACCTGAAAACCAAATTGATTCATAAAGAAAATAAGCAACGCTCCACAACCAACACCACAACACAAGGCCCTCGGCCTCATCCAGATCAACGACGACGATCAACACATTCCTTAATTCAGATCGATGACGATGATTCCAAACCCATAACTGGATTCAGATCGCCGATGATGATTCCCAACCCGAATTCTCTCAGATCTTTGATCTCGGAGCTCGTATCCTTTTTACCGTGCACAATGTTTGTGAGATGAGGAGAGTATAATTAGTTGTGTCGATAAGGGAAGTTTTGACCGGATCCCAACAGTGTTTTTTTTGAGAGTTTCAGATTTGAGATTGTGTTCGATTCAATGCTCGATTTGAGAATTTTGTGATAAATGTTTTTTTTTTTTTTGGCAAATGGCAAGGAGGACGTACGGATTCCAATAGTGTTTGATAGGGAAGTTTCAGATTTGAGATTGTGTTGGATTAATTGTTCGGTTTGAGAATTTTGTGATGTCGTTTTGATAACAAGGACGGGGACGTATGTTTGAAACAAGCTATTTATAGTGGTGCGTGTTTTCCGTTGATGTCTTTCAATGGCGTACCGATTATGGGTAACGAGACGTACTGTTAGTAGTCAATTCGTCGTTGTCGTCCTCAATTCGTCGTCGTCAGTTCATTGTTATCAGTTTGTCGTCGTTGTCGTTAGTTCGTCGTTGTCATCATTCATCGTTGTCGTAGTTCGTCGTCGTCGTTAGTTCGTCATAGTCGGTTGTCGTCGTTAGTTCATCGTAGTTCGTCGTGCAATACGTGGTTCCATTGTTGCAGTACGTGATTCTAGTGCGTGACGAGGCCGACGATAGTTTCCGCCTAGGGTGTAGATTTGAATTTGAAATTTTTTTTAGGAAAGTCAATATATTATGTAATTAAAAATAATTTTGTTAGGAAAATAAATATGATGTATAAATCTTTCAGGAAAATTATTACAATAAATATTAATGGGTATCTACTGGAAAAAAAGATGGATACTTTTGTGTCATTAATTCTCCATAGCAGTATTTATAAAGAATTCTTCTTCTTTTTTTTATAAGTAAAGTACTATTTGAAATTTTCGTAAACAATTCAAAAGATATTGAAATATATGTAATCAAATTAACGTAATTTTTGGTTTTTTGAAAATTTTTTAATCAAAATAAATTATTCTCAAACTATAGTCATTAAAAGAAATATTTTTTTTTGTTAACTTTATAACTTTCTGGAAGAATGATAATGGAAAGTATTTTGGAGATTAAAAAAAAAATCAACCAAAAAAAAAGAAAGAAAGAAAAGGAAAAAAACAGAAAGAAAAAAAAAAAAAAACCTGACGTACACAGTTTTGAAAATGTGACAAAATCATATTTTTGTGTCACAAAATACTTATAATAGGGTGACAAAACAATATTCATGGAACTAAAAATTCCATTTGATAATAAATAATAATTTTTGTCACAAAAAATGAGCAAGTTGATGACGACATGAAGTAATTGTCACCGAAAATAATATTTTAGAGACCTTCATAATTATTGTCACAAAAAATATACATTTTGTGACCAACATTGTGTTCGACACCCTTGTTTTGTCACTAAATATCTCAATTTCTATAGTGTATTTCTATCAAATAAGGCAATTAGCACTTTTTTCAATTATAAGGAGGACATGACTTATACTCTATTTGATGTCTACATGACAAATTTATATATTGTACGAAACATATAATATATATGTATTTTATATTATTTATTATGTATGAGTATAAATTTTATTTTTATATTAAATCACGTATGATTGCTTCATAATATATATTGATATTTTATAATAAATTTATAAAAAAATAATTTTAATCATTTTTATATACATATCAGATTTTATATCGATATGCGTTTTATGTACTTTCTCTTCCATCTCCCCAGAGCGAGAGATTTTTATCCATATTTCTTAGAAGGGAGTCAGGGGTCAAGCAAGTATGGAAAGAATAAGAATCAATGTGGAGAGAGACCCTAAGACTCATGTAGGGACTAAGCCCTTTTTTTACACCCTTGTTCTCGTAGTCGCAACGACTTTCTTTCCTATTTTCTATTAAAGTAAGCACTCCCAAAAACACGAAAAACGGCCTATCTCATTTCTCATCTGACATCAATTCGATCAAAGCAGTTGTCAGCTCCCTCAAGTGAGTTACTCTAGGTTTGAAACTCTATCAAGGTGGATTTTTCCTAATCTGCTTTAGCTACAAAGGTAATCGTGGAATGGAATTGGACCGATACCATAGAAAGGGTCTTTAGACTTCATAAAGTAAGGTTTTCTTCGATTAAAGCAAGCGACCAAGCATTGATAATGGAAAAGTGGGACGGGGGAGTAGTGCAAATCATTGTACAGTTGTTAAAAAGCTAGTAGTACTAGTAAAGGCCAGTTGTGGTTTGTTTTTCTTGTTTAGAACAAAAGTTTTTTCTTCACGTGTGTGACGAATAACCAAAATTGACTAGTAGGAGCCTGAGGCCCAAATAACTCAAATGGCCCAATGACTCAAACCTCAAGGCTCAAGGCCCAAGGGCCGAAGACCCATCTTCAATTAATTCAAACATTGAGCAAAACATTCCAAAGCCCAGAGTGTCCGGTTTGTTTTTTTGTTTTTTTTTTACTTTTTTTTAATATGCTGTTGTTTTACTAGTATCTGAAAGAGAAGTCATGTTGACACCCATCTGACTTGTAAATTGTAAGAGATGATTGGGCATGGAAAAAAATTGATCATTTTATTAGCTAGAACAATAAGAATAATTCAGACCTAGGGAGTGCGAGATGTATATCATTATTGACCGTAAAAAGGTTGTTTCCCAAAAAATAAAAGTATGAAAATGGGTATTGAACATAGAGTAACGATTAGTCACGCGTCACAAAATGCTTTTAGAATATCTTAATAAATACACTGTGCTTATGAAACTGGTCCATTATCAACATTTAACAAAGAGTAATGAATAATGGAGATCGATGTGCTCTTAAGAATATGTCAGGTAATATTCTCTAGTGCATTCGAGTGGGTAAAGCTACGTGGGAGTCGACTTCTCCCACCATTTTTCGTAAACAAATGCAACACCTCCTTATCTTCACATTATTTTTACTTTTCGAACAACGACCATCATGAGCCGACCAATCATGAAAATAAAAATAGGACGCTCAAAATGATTGAATCGCAATAATTGGTGTTAGAAAAATGTTTGCATAAAACAGTAGCGTAATTTGTCACTTCCACCATAAACATTGTTTGAGAGTTATGATTCTACCAATATTGAGAGTTAACTGACCATTGATCGTTGAAATCTGATAGAAAAATATTAAATCTATGTATTTTCAACTCATAATCGATAGGCTAATTATCCAACATCTAACATGATACATAAGTATCACAAATTTTCTAAACTCAAAAATTACGGTGAACAAGATGATTGCTGTCTTGACAAAAGAAAGAGAGAGAGAGAGAGAGAATTTCGAATAAGATGACCGTTGTTGCAAGGTGAAACGTGATCACCCGGGCGGAAATCAAGGCCACAACGGTCATAAGAAAACCAGAAGAATCGAGAAGTCTCTCCCATACCTGACACGTGTCAGTTTCATAATCAGAATTAACTGAATTTTTTTTGTTGAGAATATTGAATACAGGTCATTCCGAAATATTTTGCACGCAGACTTTCTCTTCATTGATTATTTTCACCAGGAATCAATGTCAAAACACTCTCTTTCATTTGTTCTCTCCCAATAGTATGATTTGTGCATGATACACAAATTTGAGTAGATGGATCTATTACTACATTACTTATATCCAAGTATGTGAAGAGTTTCATATATACATGTAATCTCACAAGCCCTGCCTATACTTGTTACTCGACAACTGCCACATAAGATTTTTATTCACGACGAATCTCTTTCTTCGATAATCACTAATACGCTTATCCCAAATTATGTCCACTCTAACTCAAAGGCGAGGCTGACTTCACCCTAGCTCATATTTGATGAAGACAAGGAATGATCTGATTCCATTATATATCACACGTACCCAAAGGTGCAAAAAGCCGGTCTCAGACATTCAGGGACAATTTCATCTTCCGATACAGATGCCGAAGATTGGTGGACGAGGAGCTGAACTCAATCTCTTAAACATAAATATAGTGTTACAATCATTATGAACGACGGATTATTTGATTCGGTATGAGGATAAGCAAGAACAAGAAGTGGGACCTTACAGGAACTCGAGTCTCGATTCTGGATCATTCTGCCAGCAAGACTAGACAAGACAATTCCTCGACCGCCCCTCGTTTTCTGTTCTTTCGTTTTTTAATTCTCATCACCAACAATAACAACAACAACAAAGCTTAATTAAAGCTTGGCCATCTAAATCAATTGAAAGACAACGTTGAATTACGATCACTAGTTTCTGTTACATCGACGAATATTGCAAGCATACACCAGGAGAGCAAGACAAGTAGGGTGTGGGCGGGCTATGGATGATGTGCCGGCCATCTAGATAACTCCAAGCCATTCTAAAGTCTGCTACTTTCCAGGTGTGTTGAACGAAGTTAATGACTTCCTAGACTTATTAATTGGTGACAGATCTTCAACACAAACTGATACATATATGTGAATTCACTTTACCTTTAACCTAAAAAACTAAATTAATAGATTGATTGTGTATTGTTTATATTTATACTGTTGTTTCTTTTTAACTCTTCTCCTCATCCCTTGATTTCCCATAGATATTACTCCTCAATTTCATATTAATCATAACGTTTTTTTATTTATTTATTCTTAAAAAAATTATATTCTTTTTTTGATAATTTTTTAACATAAAAACAATATCAAATCAATCTTATTTACTACAGTACACCCACTATCTCCTCTCATAAAACCTCTGATAAGGGGACCGACACGTTATTGAGCTTTTTTTAGTTCACGGTTACTTGTTTTTCCTTTTTTTTGTTTTTTTTTCTTGTCAGGTAATATGTATAATGGTGGGACGCGATAAACAACGAGAATGCATGCATATACAATTACACAATCAAAAAATTATTCTTTTTTTTTAATCAAAATCCACATAAATTCAACGCTCGCATAAATTTTTATGTTGGATCAAAACGTTTTATTAAATATGAAATAAAAAAAATAATATTTAATTTGATGATAATTATTTAAAATTAATAGATATGAAAAAAAAAAAAAACACATTATGAAAGCGGACCTAGAGAAAACCATGTACTTGTTCATGCGAACATATGAGCATATCCATACTGCTTACGACAATCAATGAGACTACTGCTACTGAAACATCAGTGCATTATCCACAATCCACGTATGCTCTCTCCATATATAATATTTTTTTAGATTATTTTAATTTATTTATAATTTTTTTAGTCAATGTTAATCTAAAAAGAATCACATTAATCATATTTTGTTATAGTAGATTGATTATTTTCTCTCACAATAATCCTACTATTCCTAAAAAATATTTTTTTTTATCTAATACATACATAAATTCTCGTATTGAATCAAACGATTATAACTATTATAAATAGCTTACAGCCATACGTTAATGTGCACACTGGACCATCCCATTTAAGCCAAATTCCGAACCTGTCTTTCCTTCCTTCAATTCATTAAATTCCGAAGAACAACTGATCAAGTCCATTATTATTAGCAATGCCCACGAGACTCGACCCGACCCGACCGACTCATCTCTCTTTTAACAACGAAACCTCGTTGGCACTGTTCCCCGTTTTAATTATCAAATGGGTTGTTTGGTACTTTGGTTTCATGTAGGAGTACATCAGTTCATGATGTGGCCACACTAGTCACAGCACATATACACAAGAGAGACAATATGAGCCACAAAGCAGGACAAAATCTAGCCGTAGGAGGAGATAAAGACAGAAAAATGGGTTGGCGTTTGATTGGACATTACGCATCACATGCTCTCCCTGTCACCTGGGGTCCACCCCCACCCGATGGGGACCACCCCTCCACCTCCACTAATCATTTTCCCATTTTAACCTTTTCTTTAGATAAAATTAAGTGGTTATTTGGCTTTGTAAAAAAAAATAAAATTATGGGGTTTATTTCGTACTGTTATTAAAAACTAAAAAAAACATAAAAAATCAATACCTAAAATTAATAAAAATGATCCAAAAATATAAAATTTTAAATTATTTTTAAAATCATACACACAAACACGAACAAATAATTTTCTAAATATACAATTTCAATCACCCTCACACTTTCTCACTCCATCACCCTCCTTCGCCCCCCAAGCCCCACCTTTTCAACTCCGACGACAAAACGTGCTGATTGCGGACGAGCAGGGCGTCATTTCGGTGCTTACTCAGTTGTTGGACTCAGTTTCGGTCGAGATGAAGGAGAAGGCTGTGGCTGCTGTCACTAGGGTTTCGATTGTTGATAGCACAAAGCTCATCGTTGAAGGTCCAATGCTCCTAAATTATCTGATTGGTGTCATCGAATCCGGTAACGTAGCTGCCAAGGAGAGAGCGTGTGTCGCCGTTCAGGCTCTCAGCCTTTCAAAAGAGAACGCGAGGGCTATTGGATCGAGAGGCGGGATCTCATCTCTGCTTGAGATCTGCCAAGCCGGTATTCCGAGCTCTCAACTTGTGGCGGCCGGGGTGTTACGGATCATGATTTGATTTGGTTTGTCGATTTTAGTTTGGTAGATGTGGTGATTGTGATGGATTAGCTGGGACATTTTGGGAAAATTGGAGAAGAAATGGTCTGCTTGGTGTGCTTGATCTGATTAGTTGTGGTTTGACTATTGATGATGATGATGATATTTGTGATGGTTATATTGGCGAGATTGTGTGTATTCTTATGTTGATTGAATGATATGCGAATGAGCTTTTTTTTCTTTTCCTCCGTTGTTTTGATTTTGTTTAAACCTTCTATTTTATTTGTTTAGATGCATTTTGTTTCGTTTTTGTATAGATTTTTTTTTTGTTTAGACACTCTATACGTTCTGTTTCATTATTGTATATGCGCTTTATTTTATTTTTTGTGCATGCGTTCTGTTTTATTCGAAAACATACGTTCTGTTTTATTTTTGTATATGCGCTGTGTTTCATTTGTTTATGCACTTTATTTTATTTTTTGGGTAATGTCGAGATCTAATAGTGCATAGTCTCGTATTAGTATTATGTTTCATTTTTTATTCATACGCTCTGTTTCATTTGTTTATACGTTCTGTTTCATTTGTACATGCGCTATATTTCATTTTTATATTGACGTTCTATTTTCATTTTTTATCATGCGCTCTATTTTGATTTTATTCAGACATTTTGTTTCATATTCCATTGACGTGGTCAGATTTCGACGAAAATTTCGTCGACATTTTAGATTCCGACCAGATTTTAACCACATGGTCGAATTCCGACGAAGATTCCGTTGACGACGGTCGGATTCCGACAGCTGTTGGACCGAATTCAAAAGATATGGATGAATTATATGTTTTTGGAATTTTGATTCCTTGTGTATGTTTTTTGTATTTTTTTCAAATTTTTGTATGTTTGGATAATTCAATCTAAAATTAAAAATACTTTATGAAATGAAATAATTTTTCGAAAAGTGATATTGGTTATTGTACTCAAATAAAATAGAAAACATAAAATAATTTTTTTCTTTTTTTGATTTTATATTTTTTGATTCCGTTTTATCCGTATGAAAAACAAAAATCAATGATAAAACATTTCTGTTTAATCAGACAGTGAAAAAAAAACAAAAAGCAAAAAAAATAATGATATCAAACAGACCTTAAGGGTTCGGATACATTGATCTCAGTGTTAAAACTGATCTGATTATGTGTTGAAAAATTAATATTATTAACAAATGTCTGAACTAATCATAGAAAGTTAACAAATGTATATTTAACATATAAATTATACGTCTTCCGTCTCATAAATTATATTCCTTCCGTCTCATGAATACAAGTCTCGATTTCATATTAAATCATGTCTGATAGTCTCGTAACGTGTATTATGTTGAATTATGTAACATACATAATCATTGATGTTTTACGATAAATTTACAAAAAATTATATTTAATCGTCGTTACAGACGTGTCAAACTTTATATCAATATACGTGTAAAGTCAAAATATTATAAAGTTAATGAGACGAAGGGAGTACGTTATTAGTGTTTTTTTCACATCCATTGAATTAATGTGTTCCAATTCTACTGCATGTTGGTCATTAGAGATTTCGCGTTGCACATCGATGACAACATAGGATACAAGTATCATACTTTTCAGTTTTACTTGACGTTCTAGATATATATCGTAGTTATGATTACCTTACGTATGTGTCAATTTGAACAACTTACATCCCTTTCGAACTGATCCCAAGTAGGGAACTATTAATGCCGGTAGTATCTTTTATGTCAAATTCCCATCGGATGTCCCTCTTATCTCCATGACTTTATCCAATGATCTACCACCCAAACACTAATAATCTCCAACTCACTCCATTCCCATTCAAAAAGACCATCCAACCCCTCCCCAACTTTGTACCTCAACACCCTCTTAAAAGCCACTCACAACACGCAAACTCACAATACAACTCGCCGCACAACTCTCAAAACACAAGCACAAAACTCACTCAAAAGCACGACACTTGAGTCACCTTTGCTTTGCTTAGCTTTGCCTGATCAATGTCAAAGGAAGTGAGTGAAGAGGGCCAAGCCCACGACCATCACCACCACCACAAGGACTACGTCGACCCACCGCCGGCGCCGCTCTTCGACCCCGCCGAGCTCAAGCTCTGGTCCTTCTACAGGGCTCTCATCGCCGAGTTCATCGCCACCCTCCTCTTCCTCTACATAACGGTTGCAACCGTTATCGGTTACAAGAAGTCCGGACCATGTGACGGGGTCGGACTACTCGGTATCGCTTGGGCCTTCGGCGGCATGATCTTCGTCCTCGTGTATTGCACCGCCGGCATCTCAGGTAACAATAACAGCAACCACGACAACAATTATACTAAATAGTTATCTGTTGCAGCAGGTAGTTGGCTGCTGTGTAATAATAGTTGAACAGAGGCGGAAGCTGCTGCAACCCCCTTTTTCCCCGATTATCAAACTGCAGTACAAATTATCACACGACAAAAAACTGCAGTACAGGAGAGTAGCTCTTTATTTTGATAGTAACGTAACGTTCTAAATTCTCCATATGTGTTTTTTTTTTCATACAGGCGGTCACATAAACCCGGCAGTGACATTCGGGTTATTCCTAGCACGTAAGGTATCCCTAGTGAGGGCGTTGGCGTACATTGTTGCTCAAGTGCTCGGAGCCATCAGCGGGGTCGGGCTCGTGAAAGCGTTCATGAAGCATTACTACAACACTCTGGGCGGCGGAGCCAACATCGTCGCCCCTGGTTACACTAAGGGCACCGCCTTAGGAGCCGAGATCATCGGAACATTCGTGCTTGTTTACACCGTGTTCTCTGCCACCGATCCCAAGCGTAACGCTAGGGACTCTCATGTCCCCGTAAGTTTCTTTAACAAACCTTGAACCATGTACTATTCGTAGTTATTTTGTAGGAGTACATGTTTTGAGGTGAAAACTAAATGGTTGTGTGCCTTGATCAGGTGTTGGCTCCGTTACCTATTGGGTTCGCCGTGTTCATGGTTCATTTGGCGACGATTCCGATCACCGGGACAGGAATCAACCCAGCTAGGAGCCTTGGAGCAGCTGTGATCTTCAACAATAAGAAAGTCTGGGACGATCAGGTATAATATAACCCAAAATATTTTACAAGTTCAGTCATGTTAGTCCCTTAGTTAGTTTCAGATAACTCTTAACTAAATCCCTCTAATCTAACTTATACTACTGAACATTCTGCGTATCAGAAACAACGTATCTAGGCACGTTGTGAACATAAGTCCGCAAAATTTATGCCTCTAATGCTAACTAGATTCTAATAGAAATCCCGTTAGAAATACATCTGTGGGTGTGGGTCTTCTGTCATTAGTTATAATATTTTTGACCTGATTCGATTATTGGTTAAATTGATTGAGCAGTGGATATTCTGGGTTGGACCGTTCGTCGGGGCACTGGCAGCAGCAGCATATCATCAGTATATCTTGAGAGCAGCCGCCATCAAGGCACTTGGTTCATTCCGAAGCAACCCCACCAACTAAGATAATCAAAATCCAGCCAAAAAACACCTCTACAGATTTCAATCTCATTTCATGATTTGATTTGTGCTGTGTTGTGTATTGGTGTTGTGCATGGTTTCGTGGTGTTATTGTTCGTAATTCGATGTTGTTGTTGTTGTATCATTTGTCACAGGATTTCTTAGTGTGCAGTGTTTGCGAAAATTGTGCTTAATCTTTGGTCTATGAGTGTATGTTCTGTTTAATTTCGCTTTCAAGAGAACATGTATTTCCCGTCATGCGACTTGGTACGAAGATGATGAGATTTATTGTTTCGCCAAACCCGGATGATCTTAGTTTAGCGCTCGCGCCGGGCACAGTTATGAAGTTTTGTTGTGTGTGATTGCGCAAATAACACACTTCAAACTTAGGCTTACATGACCTAAACACACTTCAAACTTGAGCTGAGACTATCCTAAGTTCAAGTAACACAAAGCTTAACTTACTGCGGCGCTGCTGCACAGAGAACTTCATTCCCCTACTGGCCGAAACCGAAAACAGGGCAGCAGCGCGAACTTATAGACTGAAAAAGAAGAGTTCTATTGTAGCGAGCTCCAGAATCTCACTGATAGGATTATAAATTTAAGAAACAGTTTTTGTAACACATCTCCTACTTTTTAGATCCGTATTTGTTTAACAATAATGTCTAACAAAAAAGAAAAAGGGTTTCATTCTACTTTCACTGTGCCCACTGCTCTGATGGGCTGGAAAAGGCAAGCAAACAGCAGTGAAGAGGGGCTGAAGAAAAAGATGAGAGCTGCTGCGCTGTTGTTCCACTTACGGGAATAATATTTTGGAACCAAGCAAAGCATATGAAAATGAATAGCAAGAAAATGACATATAAATGCAAACAAGAACCATATGAAAAAGACGAATACAAGGAGAGATTGGTGGGTGTGGTGGGGGTGGGGTGAGGCACATGTGATAACAAACAGGTAACATGGCGTTGGTATTGGCAATGAAATAAATCATTCATTCATTGACAGCAGTACAAGGCAATGGATTTGAACAAAAGTTCACATGGAGAATCACTTACATGATCGAAGGAGAAGGAAAAGGTTAGGGTATGTAACGTGACATCAAAGATTTGCGATTCGGACATATATGTATGGAATTTTGTCGTTGCCCTTGTAGTTTTTGGGATGTGACACGTGAAAGTAGTAACTTTTTGTGACCTTATACGACAATTGTCTAATAATATCTCCATCAGTTGAAACTAATTTTTTCCGAAGTGAGAGGAAATGTTGAACCTAACCGTACTTCATTCTATCCGAAGCTTGACGATTTGACGCACCGACAAGCTTAAACTGACCACATCAATCGTGAAATGATTTGATCGCGCTTCCGGGTTATTCTACTGATGTCTTTCCAGGCTTAAAGATGCAAAGGGAAAAGCAAGGCAGAAGCACAATGAGGTAGAGTGACCAATGAGGAGCGGAAAGTGTAGCTGGCCAGATCCTTTTGCATAACACATAACTTTTGTCTTCTTTTCTCGTTCGAAATCGTCACCATAGACATCAGTCATTCGTCCTAATGGGATCGATCACCTAAGTCCGAGACCGAGAGCTTAGACGAACTGAAGGAAGCTCGCTGAGTCAAGAATGCCAATACATTCATTACATATACCATTCTTAGTATTTCTTTTTCATAGTCCAAAGTTCTACTACTGGTAAGAGGAGTGGTCCATTTTCATATGCCCAATTAACCAGCAATGTGCTGCTGAAACTCTGAACATGAGCCAAGGCCACAACCTGCCTTGTTCACAGTGAAAATTCATTCGGCCCCCCTCCACGAAAACTACCTGTCACGGTCACGTGCCTACAATGCTCCCCCTTTCATTATTCTCTGGAGTAAAGATTCATAGTGACCCACGAAAACTTACATGTATAACTTAGTTTATCAAACATCATTATGTTCGATTCAAAATCAATTGATAATTGGATATGCAATTCGCTACGAGCGAGCTCTCTATACCTAATGTGGGTACCATGCCCTCAAAATAACTTATACTACAAAGGTCTCAAGTTTATTCGAGGGTGTAAAAAGAAAAAAAAAAAAGGTTTATTCGAGGAGACGCATTCAAGGTTTCACTATCCAGAGATCACACATCAATGGTCAAAATGTACCATACCAGGAAGAATTAAGCAGCTGAAAGGACATGAAAATGTAGATGAAACATGGCTCACCTTGGCCTAGCTATAGCAGATCTGAAGCGCGCTTTGACGTTCAAATTCCATGTGCATATCAGCAAATCCAAATAGTACATAGGCAAGCTTTACATATTCTTGGACCACCAGGAAATTGATGAAGGAGCGCTATCGGACACCGGAGACGACGAGCCATATTCCATCTGGATTCCACTGTTCCAAAAAATTCTTATACTTGGCCTGAAAGTCCTGCAGGCAAAGCCAGTCCGACGTGAACATAAGCATAGGAGGAAGTTGAACTGGAAAGTTGAATTCATAGGTTAACATCAGTCCGAGTTAACAACGACGTCGTTGATGTGAAAACATAGACAAGTAGAACACAAGGATGAGGCCAATTAGTGCCTCAAGTAATGCAAAACTATTTGGCGAAGGCCGATCAGGTTAGTTTTTGACTGTTACACATGGGATGATGAAACATAAGGTATCTTACTAGAGTTTCATCCAAGTACAGTATTAAACGATCTTATTATGAAAGCAAGCATATGATTCAGTAGAAATCATTCCAAGAACCTCTTGGATCCATAAGCTGCTTCTGACTACCCTAATCGACTACACGAACATACTCCTTTACTATCACATTGATACCCTAGTTGTCCTCAGAAATACGCGACGTGAACCTGTTATTGATTGCCAAGACCAACTTTTCCCTTGCATGCACCCTTATAACGACAACATGTCCATCACGGGATAGAGCGCAAAACATGTTAACCCAACAATGTAACAGATTCAGGACATCATAGAATACAACATCATGCATCCCACCACCCACTTCATCAAGCGACGACGAATTCACACACCAACAGAAATATTGCCTTGATTCATACCCTAAACGAACCCACCAAAAGGAACAATGACCCAATAAAAAAGGAGCATGTACCCTTCTCATGCCTCGGCCAAAAAAGTGCCTCATTGAATTCAGCAATCTTCTTGAGTATGGGAGCTTCAGCGACAGAATATCTCTGCCTACGTGATTCGTCCATTTGGGTCCAAGAGGTCTCAATCTCTGAACCCAGAATTGAAACAGTTTGGTTCAGTTCAATTCAACCGATGCCCCAATTTGTTTGATAACCGACTCCCTTGAGGAGTTCTGACAATAGAAATGATTTTGATTAGTTTGTGCAATTAGATACACATGAACTGTAGTCATGAGACCAAAATATTCTCATACCTTGCATTGTGCGTGAAATGTCAAGAAAAGGTTGCTCGATGATAAGCAATCTATGCCAGATGTTACATATCTCATTTTTGTGTGAAGTTGTTGATATGTCCCTTGATCTCATATATGCATAACACGACTTTGTAGTGTTATTGATATGAGAATCAAAAGGTAGGTCTCCACCAGGTCTAGGAAGGTCGCGTATAAGTGAAACATCCTGTATCTAATACTAATACGCTTCGAGTTCTTGCTTCTGCTTCCAAAAGCACAACAGGTTGATGCTGATCCTAGAAAGTTCTATGAGAAAATGATTGATACTGTAACAAACATCCAATTAATCGTTACGGTTGATTCTTAATTACAAATATGTTTTATTTTAAATTTTAAATGATTGTTTAATGGTTTAAATTTTAAATGATTATTTAATAGTTGAAATGACACTGCAGTATGTTATTGGCTGCTTGTTGTAGCACAAACATTAACCCGAAGATCTAGTTATATCAAACAAAGATCAAACAAAGTCATCATAACTGCTTGTTTAAATGCTCAATTCACAACAAACCAGTATGCAGCGGAGATCAGTCTGCGATGACATTTACATGCTATTCCATATATCGATAATCACGGCATGTGGAGGATAACAACTGCATATGGAGGATAACAATTGCAATACCGACATCACATTCAGAAAAGCTTAAACAGTATCCACAAAAATTAGGATACAATGTCGGAAGTTCTTTCATCATCTTTTACATTTACACCAAGAACGCATCTGAAAGAAAAACAGCCACCATCAGTGATTTGATCAGGAAAAACAGTCTCAAGAACTACTGGGTCGGACTCGAGAAATCCAATCAACAAAATTTGCACGTATATCAGACGTAGCAAGATCACAATCTTTTTCATTATTTTTCCTAATCTATCTGTGGAGTATCAGCTCCTTCCAGATTTTAATCCCATAGAATGGATGCGGCTACAGGAGCAAAGTTCGCAACATCAACAATCAGAGTCAAATTGAATGATAATTGTAGCCGACGATATCTGTCAGTAGCACAATTGCATCAGGGTCTGCATAATCAGCAATTCTGCGACAGAGACAAAAATGAACAGCCACACAACTCCAGGTCATTTTTTCAGATAAAAGAATCGAAATATCCCGGCTGGACAAGTTAGCAAGAGTTAGATGTCCACATCGCGTCAACTCGAATGCTGATCATGCTTTCACCAAGACCATGGAATTCTCCTCTAGACAAACCTTGACTAGCAGATGGCACGATCACAAGTGCTATGTTCACATATGATTTTCTGCAGGCCACATGGAAACTTGCGCGACTCATCAGGTTCTCATAGGAGAAGGTCTTTAACATCAACTACAATTGCTGGAGGTGTTTAAATTCATCGCATTCTGCACCGAGGTCACTGAGTGCTAAGAAGAGCTTTGGCACAAGCTTGGCCAACATCAACTTGAAACCAACAGAAGTTGCATTCTCATCACTCTTATCAGTGATTGAAGCATCATCTGAAAGAGAGCCAA
>JAOVYX010001351.1:0-12726 GCA_035668315.1 Drosera spatulata | reverse complement strand
CCCTCCCCCCCTAAATTTTACAGAAAATTATTAGATCGACAAATTATCTCACAAAATCTGAAAAGGTCATTTTCTGTGGGATCGACTCATCCTCATCACTTCTACATTATCATATAAAATTATGTAGTGTGACGTAGTACGGATAATTCAATTTGTAGCACCTTGCAATGGGTTCTATCAAATTTTGGCGTCATTGTTGGAGAATGATGTGAACTAATTTACCTTCTATTGATTTTCTCTTTTATTGTGTTGTCATTTTGCAGGAATTAATTGTCTTACATGCAACTGAGGAGTGGATGAAAAATAGGAGAAAAGGTTCAACACATTGTTCATGACCTCAAGGAACGAAGTTCACCAATTGTACGAGGTGAAGCATCAACTAAAAAGGTTCCTAATTGACCTGCTGGTGAGATCCTTCCAATTTTCAATATGGCTGAACCTGTGAATACTCAAAATACGTAAAACGCACAAAATGCCCAAAATCCTCCAAATTCACCCGTTGATAATCGCACGTTATTACAAATGACTGAATATGATGATAAGAATGAACCTCCGTTGTGTATTGTATTCTCTGATGTGCAAGGAAATTTTAAACTTAATCCTGAATTTCTTCAAAAGCTACCATCTTTTCGTGGCCTCCCAGGTGAAGACCCACATAGGCACTTGAATGAGTTTAGGATAGTATGTGCGAATATGAGACCGGATGGAGTGAATGATGAGGTAATTAAGCTTAGAGCTTTTCCATTTAGCGTTCAAGTTGTTGTAAAAATTTCGCTCTATGATTTGCCCAAAGGAACCATAAATACCTGTAGGCAGATGAAATCCCTGTTCTTATATAAGTATTTTCCCACTTCAAAAATCACTACAATCCAAAAAGAAATCAGTTTAATTAGATAAATGAAGGGAGAATTGTTTCGCGAATATTGGGAAAGATTTAATTGTGTTGTCTCAAGCTGTCCAAACCATCAATTTTCTGAGAATTTCTTGATTCACTATTTTTATCAAGGTATGTCTGCAACAGACCGTGGTCTTGTCGATTCGGCATGTGGTGGTGATCTCTTAGATAAACAACCACGATTTGCTCGTCAAATCTAGAAAAAATGACAACTAACTCCCAAGACTTCAATCGCGAAGAGGATCTCTCTCATGATGTCAATGAATTATCAAGTTCTTTAAGTTTCATCGATAAAAAGCTTGATCGCCTGATAGATTTAGACACTTTGATAGTTCAAAACATTAATAATGTCTCTCCAGTCTATGGAATTTGTTCTATCCTTGGTCATGCAACAGATGTGTGCCCAACTCTTTATGGTAATGAGCAAGTCAATGTCATGGAAAGTTTTCTTGTCCTTTTATGCAAGGAAATGCCCAGAATATGACGTATAATGAAGGGAAATGAAATTATCCAAACTTTAGGTGGAGAACTGATAATCAAAATTTCAAACCAATCGGTTTCAACAATCCTATCAAAATTACTCTAACCAAATTCCTCAAAACTCTAATGATTAATCATTAGAGGAACTTGTGAAAGCAATGTGTCGAAGTTCAATTAGTTTTCAAAAAGAAATACAAACAAGTATCTCAAGTGTTGAAAGCCAAGTAAGCCAACTAGCTCAAGAAGTCAAAAAACTGAAATCTCAAGAAACCGACTTCCATCCAAACCATTGAATCCAAGGGAGAATGCGAATTCCATAACAATGAAGTATGACAAGAGTACAAGAAACGAAGGAAAAATGAAAAAGCAAGATCCTATAGCATTTTTTATACCTTGTGTTATTAGTGAAATGACTATTCCTGAATGTGTGCTTGATATCTTGGTGCATCTGTGAACATCATGCCAACTTCTTTGTTTTATACAACTTGCAAATGGACATGTAATTCTTCTTGAAGGTTTAGTTGAGGATTAGTTGGTCAAGGTGGAGAAATTGACTTTAAGAGTTGATTTTTATGTTTTGAAAATGAAAGAAAATTCTATTGATCCATCTAATTCATCATTTATCCTTTGGAGTAGACCCTTTTTGTGCACAAGTAGATCAATAATTGATGTTGATACACTATAAAAAGTCAATCAATTAGCAACAGTCACTTTCGTCGCTAATTCCGTCGCAAACAAGGTTTTGTGACGGACTTGCTACTGATAGTCCAGTCACAACTGGACTTTGCGACAGAACATAGGTTATCTGTCGCAGATTAGCGACTGAAACAAGGTTGGTCACAACCTACTTGGAAACATGCTTAGCGACGGACTTGGTCATTCTGTCACAAATTAGCAACTAACTGAAGCAGTATCCGTCACAAGCTCTTATTTCATGGATTATAAATTACGACGGATGGCATCGCTAATTAGCGACAGAATGACCATTTTCGTCGTAAACCTGGAATTCTGGGAAAAAAATTAGGTGAAAATCAAGCTCGCCCGCTATATACATATAACCAAATACCCAATATGGATATTTTGGGTTACAAACCAGCATCCAATACAAAGAAACATCTAACATTGATGTTTAAATCGCATTTAAATAGGTTACACACCACTATTGTCCAAATAACCAAAAAATTCAACATATAATATCCAAGCAACAAAACCTAAAATGCAGTGGTCTACTCGACGGCGTCGGGGGGAGACGATGGATCCCGAGGATGGTGAGGAGGTCGATCAAGCGGGTTGCTATCGGACTAATACTACTGCGAGGGCCATTGGACCAACTGGACTAGCTTATCAATCCGTGCTGTTAACACCGCATTACTCTCCTTCAACTCGGCGAATTCATGTGGATCGAACGAGGAAGACCCCTTTCTACTCGAGGAAAGTGTGTCCTTCGAGTAGAACATGGAGCTAGCGGACCCAAGACCATACACGTGCCTTTTTTTGCACCCAACTGCCTGGAGGTACGTCTGGCTCTACTCGTCGTTGATCTCCTCCTCGGTCGGCTCCGTACCGAGCTGCGACTCCGCAAATAATCGATCCATGAGCTCCTTCTCTAGTACGGAGTACTGAGCCTACAAAAAAAAAAATTATAACTCGGATACTTGCTATTTGATTGAAAAAAATAATTCTATTAGTTATTAAAAAAAACTGTAAACTTATCGCCGTCTCCTTCGATCTCTCGTCACACCACACCACCTTGCTAGGCTCGCCGCCCTGCTTGTTGTGTGTCTTCTCAAACACCTCCATCCTCTTTGGTTTTCTCTTCAACTCCTTTTCCTGAAAACAATTAATCAATAAGATACCGATCATACATTTATTCCAATCGATGATAAAATTAAAAAAATAAATTTATATATAATTGAATTTGCCTAATTAAACAAGTTACTTAGCATCTTCAAGGCGACACTGACCGTAGACACCGATCCCTGCGAATGCTTCGCCTCTTCTTTGTTCCTATTCTCTTGAACACGCTGAGATCGGTTTTGAAACTGTTTCGACTTTCACTACACCTTAAGAGCCTCCCCTGTCTCGTCATCGCACCAAAGGACCTTCTTGTCCTTTTGTATAGCTTGCTTCAATTTGTGCACGTTGTCATGAACCCGATTGATCATCTTTGCCCACCACATGGCCATCACGAGATCAGTGTGCTCTGTTTTTTTTTTAACAGTACATCTCCTGTAACTCTAAAGACAAAATTAAGAAACGATTATGGTTACTGACGACAATTAGAACTATATAAAAACTAAATAAATAGATGAAAATTTTATAATTGTAAATCTCACCCTGAAGTACCCCCACATCTTATCCCATGCTTATTTAGAGATATCGGTCCAACATGTCCAAGGGCCAGCATAATAACTCTCGAACGACTCCGTGACATGAGATACCACAGAGTGATCATGAATCCTAAAAAATCACAAGGAACCGAGCATCATATATTTGAGAGAAATTGAATTTTGAAGTAAATATAGGAATATTATTGAAGGTAGAATGAAAAAAAAAATAAAAAAAATACCAAAGACCACCATCGGGGTCCAATGTAAGCCTTAGACGATCCACCCAGATACTCATTATCGGCCCCAGCTGCTGATGGGGATGATGAGCTATAAGGAGAAGCCACTGATGGTGAAGCAGATGATGGAAGAATAAGTGATTGCGATGCTGAATCTCGTCGTGGAGGTGCTAGTGAAGCAGACGATCGACGAACAACCCCTCCTCTAGGAATAGGCTCCTGTATGGTGATGGTCCCTCAATCACGAGGCACTCATTGATAGGTAGGCATAGACATCGGCTCCTCTGTATAAACATCCTTCATCTCCTTATCAAGTCCGATCTCGTGAAAAGTACCCCTACCTCTCCCATGGGGTCGTCTGCTAGGGGGGTGAATTATCGGTCTCTTACCTGTATTTTTTTAAGAATATTGTTGAACATTTCATAAATTTCCATATCTTTGACATCTAAAAGGTGAACGAAAAATCAAAGAAAGAAAATAGAACTTATTAAATTTACCTGCAGCCCTCTGTGAATAATCAGAATCGCCCCTACCCTTCCCAGAATCTCGTCGTGACATCTACAAGTGAAAAAATAAAACAAATAAACTTATAATCAAACATTGAGAACATAGAATGAAAGACTTATATAGAAACAAAAGCAAAGAAGCTATATGTATAGGTTTTTACTATATATCTAAAAGTTATATGTATAGGTCTTTACTCTAATCGTTTTCACCGTCATCGTTATCGTCATCGTCATCGTCATCGTCATCGTCATCGTCATCGTCATTCTCATTCTCATCCTCATCCTCTTCCATGTCCTCATTGTCCTTATTCTCTTCCTTGGCCTCCTTGTCCTCCTTCTCTTCCTCTTCCTCGTCATCTTCATTGTTCTCTTCCACGAGGTCATCTTCGAGGTCATCGTCATCAGAGACAAGTAAGACACCTGTTAGTGTCTTCTTGAAAAACTTCATCTTTAATGGGTGTATCACTTATTCCTCGCGCCTTTATCCTAAATACCGCCCACCAATGATCTCGAGTCTTAGTGAAGCTAGGATAGGGAGCATAGCATACTTGAATAGCTTGATTTGCCAATATGAAAGGATCATAGCCCCTTCGATACTTCTTCATCCTTAGCACCACTCAACATATCAAAGAAAGGCTTGGAAGTAGGCAGCGGGCTGTCATCAAAATCCTCCATCGTCTCATGATCTACAACCTTGGAAAAAGCAAGCGCAAACCCATCCAAAACCGTATCCTCATATGGATTTGAGCGCATCGTTATTGAGTCTTCCCCTTGCTCAGCCTTACCCTATTATGTCCATATCCAGTAGTTGGACACAAACCCTCGCTCATACAAGTGCACTATCGCTTCATCCGGCGTTGATATATACTATAATGGCACTTGACACAAGGACATCTCAAATGTCCGGGATAATTGAAAATCTGATTTTCAAGGGCGAAGTTCACAAACTTTTTAACATTTCTAGAAAATACGGTGTTCAAATACCCATCAGAAAGCCACTCATACATTCAGGATCTATCATAAAACCATGATAAATCTGACCCCATCTTTCTATACATTAAAAACATGATTCATGTAAGTTATATAAATCATAAATCACACGCTCTATACGATTTAAGTTGTTACAATAGGTTAGGATATATACAAAATTTCACTATCCAATCTTCACTTTCACTAAGATTAAAAATATTAGCTACATCAATTTAATTTGTCTCAAGTTCTATTTCGAACACTCAATAAATAAAAAATAAAATTAAAAAATCAAGACATATTCTTGATAAATAAAAATAAAAATAAAAATAACCAAACAGAATACATAATTAAAAATCTATTCATACATTCTCGGTCAATTAAACCTAAATCAACCTAATCACAAAGTTTAGGTTTAACAACATAGAATGAATATGATATAATTCGACTAAGTGGTTGCATCTTGTAGTAGGATACTAATGATACACTAATTACTATCTTCATGTTATTGTCTATCTTAAACTAACTCTTAGCTACATCTATTTTTCTCATTGTACATTTTGTCAAATCTTGCTTCAATTATAATTTGTCTCATTCTAAACTAATCACAGAGTTTAACCTAAATCAACCAAATCAACACAAATCAACCTAATCAATTAAACCTAAATCAACATAAATCAACCTAGACATATTTCAAATTTTAACAACCCTGGATCGAGACACACTCTCGATCCCTACGAAGATACCAAATCATCCAAACCAACCTCCGTCAAAACATCCAAAAACCCCAAATATTCCAAACAACCCAAATAATCCAAACAACCTCCAAATCAACCCAACATTCAATAATAACTAAATCAAAGGTTTAGAAATTAACTTTAGTGAGTTAGGGATTTTGAGATGTGGACTTGTTGATAAAGGAGGCTTTGCAACTCAACTATCCTGATAATCACAACTCCTTCGACGACCCACGGACAGCTGCGGCGGCGAGCTTCAGCGTCGGTGGCGGCGGTAACCTCCGGCGACAGTGTTAAGCAAATTGGGGGAGGGAAGAGATGGTGGGGCGGCGACCTTGGACGACGGTCGATGGCCGGAAGAGAGGAGTGCCGGTGTGCATGGTGGTGTGTGTGGTGGTTCGTTCGACGGAGTCGACGATGTGCGTTTTGGAGGTGGTGTGTGTATGTGCCTAAAACCAGATCTGTTTTCATGACCATATTTAGAGTTCGCGACTAATCTATATTTTTTGTCGCTATTTTGCGACCGCATTTTAGCTTCCGTCCCTAAATTACAAGTACCATTTTTTTCCGTCGCAAAATATATTTAGCGACTACCTTTTTCTTTTTCGTCGCGAATTAGCGACGGCTAGAAAAAAGTTGGTCGCTATGACACTTTTTTTTTTTTTTTTTTTTGTAGTGATAAAGGCACCCCTTACCATGAAAAATGGAAATGAAGAATTTTGCTTAAATGTGTTTGGTGATGAAAAGATTAAGTCATTAGAAACATGTTATAAGATAACAACTCTTGAAGAAGAGGTTCTTGATGATCTTGATGACATGAAATTAGTTTTGGATTTTCTTGAGTTCCATTTGAATGATATTCCTGCTATCCATCACAATGATTTAATGAATTATACGGAAAATGATCTAGACAAAAGAGGTCATTGAAATTATGATGAATGAAGAAGGAAGTCCCATGATTGATTCTAACGTCGAAAGAGTTAAAGAACAATTATTTGTGATTGAAAAAGAAAATGTTGACTGTGAGAAATTGCATGCCATTGTTGACAAAAAAATTCAAAAAGAAGAAATTCTGCCAATTTTTTAGGTTTTTCAGAAAAGAAACCATCAAATGAACAAGAAGAATAGAAATTGTAATATTTGTTATCAAGCTATCACTTTGTTTAAGTGTTTTTCTTTTTCTTGCATTCCGAGGTACAATATGAGGAGACAACAGATAAAAAATCTGGATTAAGAAGGAGATTATTGAGAATGCAAAAGTTTGGAAATGTCAATAGGGAGTTCTTCAAATTTGTATTCTCCATTTAATTCATTCTCATTCCTTTGATAAGATACAATCTTGAATTGTTATACATGGTCGAGCTGACGACGTTAAACATATCGTTTCATGGGAGGCAACCCATTGTGTTTTTAATTTCAGTTTCAATTGTTATGTTAGAAATAAAGAGTTAAAACGAAGAGAAAACAAGAATCTTTGCATTGTTTGAGGGTTTATTGGATGAATAATACGAATTAAAGGTATGAAAGATTGTAAATATTCAATTTTAAATTTGAAATAGGAAAAATTTGGTATCCTAAAAAGCAATATGCACGGCCCGTGCACATGCGCACGACCCGTGCCACCCTTCGAATTGAAATCCTCTAACCACGGGCCGTGCTCGATGAGAAAAACTGTTTGTAAAATACGCGATTCCTATCTTTGTTTCACTTTTATTTGACCCCCAATGACGATAGACACCCAAAAATACCTGTTTGTCATGAAAATCAACTTCAAATCCATTCAAAGCAAAGGTCCTAATCCATTAAACGTTCGTCTATCAACGATTTCATCAATCAAAACTTAGATCTATCGATGTCATCGAAGGGTTGATTGAATTATTTTTTATTTTGTTGTTGTCATCATATCTAACCTATTCAATGAGAGTTGTTAATGACGATATGTATGCTTGTGATACATGATAATGTCTGAATTTTACTATTGGATAAATTTTTGAGAAATTAGGGTTTGGAGATTGTGATGAAACGAGAAAGACTTGATCTTTGAGTGTTTTATCATGGATTGGTGTTATGGGAACATATAATTAATGGATTGTTGGAGTATGTTGATGATTGAGTTTATGAAAGTTATAATTTGCAAAGCTCGTTAAAATATTTATCTTCACTCAAATTTTGTTTATATTGTTATTTGTTTGATTGAAGGTAGATATGACGAAAGAAGTGCAACCCAAAATTTTGAGGGATATTCCCCATTTATATGACGCGCTCATTAAACCTACAGTTGGTTGGATAGTGCAGTTAAATGGAGTTCTATTCTAAAAGAAAGAAGATGAAGACCGATACAAAAGATTGATAAGAATTGGAGTTGAAGGAACACAATATCTGGATAAAGACATTCTCGTCCAGTTGGGCTGATTCAATGATGTAGAAAAGATGCTGAAGAATGACAAATGGGAGACGTTCGTAAGAGAAAATTGGGCAACCTATGACAAATTGGAATTTCTCAGTACTTTGGAAGTCAACATTGAAACAAATGAGCATCTTGAATTTCACTTCATTGCTATTCAACTTTTTAATACTCTGCATGTGATAACTGTTGATGATTTGAATGAATTATATAGGGTTAGAATAAAAGGAGATAGACAGTCACCAGAGAATTTGGAGTGGAATTTTCATAAATTTTGAAAATCAATTTCTAGTAGGAGCACTTTTATGAACAATCCGTAGAAGCTCTATGATTTAGCGCGGCCGCGACAATTCTCTGCCCAGAACCTGCAGGAAAACTCTCTGTTCGATACTGGATCCCTTAATTCATACCACAACACATCTAAACCATTATATACACATCAAACACAGCATAAACACGTCTCAAATATGCACGGACGTGCTTGAATCTTGTGAACGAATAAAAGAGGTGTATCGGACGAGTGAGGTTACCTCGAACGCGTTTTGATTTCCTCAAAGTGGTTATCATCCCTCGGCTTCCCGCTGCTCTTTTCTGTCTCCTTGCCTTGGTTGCTGCCTGCAGATGACGATGCCAATGATGATGCTCGAGTTGGTTCGTGATGGTGGCGTGATCGTGTTGATGAGACGAAGAAAGTGATGATGATGATCGTTGGTGGTGATTGATGGTGTTGAAGATGATTGGGCATGCGACAGCTGGCTGGCGATGGTGGTGCAGGCAGTGGTGGAGACAGGAGGTGATGGTGGAATGGTGAGAGTGGTGGTGGGTGAAGGTGAGTGAAGTGGGAGTGGGAGAAGTCCGGGAGAAAGGGAGGGAAATGGGAGAAAGTGGAGGTGGGTGAGGGTGTGGGGAAAAATACCCCGTCCCGTCCCACGATACGTCTCGTTCAGTCCACTTTTTACCCAAATTTCACAATATTAATCCATGAAAAGTCTATTTGCATGGATAGATTTATCCCGTATATGAAAATATGACCTCCCGAGTCATAATCCATTATTTATAGAATTAAAATCGCCAGCCCTTATGCGCAACGTTTATAACGTTATAACGCTGTAACGTTATTCGTTCGTAATGTTTATTGGCGCGTTCAACTAATCATCTCAAAATATTCCATCGTCATATTTGATTTAATAATCAAATATTTTCTTAGATTTAAATATAAAACCTTTAAGCACGATTTATTTTAAAATCGTAACGTTATATATTCGTTTCTAAATTTCCAAAATTCTCGAGTATTACATCACCCCCAACTTTTAGGAAGTTTCGTTCCCGAAACTGATTTAAATGTGGGCATGTGATGACTTACTGGGAAATAGATGCGGGTATTGCTTCCGCATTGTTTCCTCCTCCTCCCAAGTTACCTTCGGGGTCAGGTGGTTAGCTCATAGCACTTTCAGCAATGAGATGGTACTGTTTTTGAGAATCTTCTCTCAACGATCTAAAATCTGTTGAGGTTGCTCCTCGTATGTCAGATTCTCTTCAAGAATGATCGGCTCGTGCAGAATGACATGGCTTGGATCTGCCATCTATTTCCTCAGCGGTGATACATGGAATACGTTATGCACGCCTGAAAGGTCAGTGGGAAGTGCAAGCCTATATGCAACTTCCCCAACCCTTTCAAGAACCTCATAAGGTCCTACGTAGCGTGGACTTAGCTTACCCTTCTTCCCAAATCGCATAACGCCCTTCGTGGGAGAAACCTTCAGAAATACATGATCCCCCACATCAAACTCGAGCGGCCTTCGTCGCACATCTGCGTACGACATTTGACGATCTTGAGCTTTCTGATCTGTTTGATGGCCTCCGTCATCTCTCGTAATGACTCTGGCCCAATGACTATCATATCCTCGATGCCATCCCAGTAAAGCAGTGTCCTGCACCTCCTTCCATAAAGGGTTTCGCACGGTGCCATACCGATACTGGAATGAAAACACTTTTTGTAAGTGAATTGCACCAATGGCAAGTGTCGATCCCATGATCCTTGGAAGTCCAAGGCATATGCTCGTAGCATGTCTACTAGCGTCTGGATTGTTCTTTCTGTTTGTCCATCTGAAGCTGGGTGAATCGGCCATATCATAAAACTAAAAGCACAATATAAAAGACTAAAACACAACAAAACACTAAGTTCACATGAAAGGGCCATATCATAAGAATGTAATGGAACGGTGTTAGCAAAGATTCATGACTTTCTTAGAAACGATATTCAAACTACATGTACTAGAGCAATAATTATCAAGGCATAAATCATCATGTTGCTTTGCTCAAATCATGGATTTAAAAAACAAAACTCAATTTTTTATTGTTTTTTTAAGACATAAAATTAACGAAAGTAAAATCAATGAAAATAAGAAACTAAACTAACTAATCCCACCCCCAAGTTAGAACTGTACATTGTCCTCAATGTAAATAGGTGTAAAGCGCAAAGGACAAGATATACCTATTAATTTCAAGAATGGGGTGGAAAATATCCTTGGGATACATGCTAGTTATAAATCGCTCGCATCATATCATCTATGGGTCCAGCTTGAAACTCCAATTGTTGTTGAATAACACCAATTGTGTAATTCTGCCACTCAACCTGTTGTTCAATCCGCTGCTTCTCTACTATTTGTTGTAATTTTGAATTGAGAGCAATGAAACTAGACGGTGGTGGTGGAGGCTATGGATCTGCAGGGTTTACAACATGGTCCTCGTCTTCTTCTTCCATCCGATGTTGTACTCTATCCACATAAATTTCCCACCCTTGTGGTGAAACATCAGAATTCTGCTATGGGGATGACATTCCCGTCTAAACAAAACTCACATTGCACAAATATTAATGAACCACTCTCCCTCTCTTACAATATGAAAGAAATAATCAGGAAAGTGACTACAAGAAGGATAAAGCGTATATATATAGAAGCGTAAAGATATGTAAGAAAGAAAATACCATCAATGGAGTTTCTTTTTTTCATGAATAAAATATATGGCGAGTAGGTATCTATTGTGGCAACCAACCTAAATATAAAAAACTAGCAATTCTTCTTCATTGATTGAATTAAAGTTGGTTTACTGGTTTTTACTTTTACTATTATTTGTTTGTATTTTATGTAAACCTACCTAGGTTGGGAATTTTTATTTCGTCCCTAACCGGTCCCAAGTTCGGATAAAATGGTGAGGGTTGTGTGTTAGATAGTCGACAACCAATACGTAAAAAGTCTCGTTGGATCTCTCAACATGAATACGACTTGTGAAAATTTCCTTGGGGCGTACCTCAGCAGCGACGCGTTGCACGGCCTGAGTGCTATGAAAAATGAGCAAAGACCGCTACATCGACACCTGGATGTAGTGAAAAATGAGCAAGGGTTCCAACATGACAGACGGATGCGGTTAAAGAAGTTAGTAAAAAAAAAAATAGAGTTCGTTTAGCTAGTTGGAACATTGTGACCTTGAATAGAAAACTTTTAGAGATAGTAGACATAATGGTTAAAAGGGGGATTCATATCGCTTGCTTACAAGAGACAAAGTGAACTGGAAATAAGGTTATGCTTATTCAAAGTAAGGGGTTCAAGCCATGGTATTGTGGTCAAAGTCGGACTAGGAATGGAGTTGGTATAATTATGTGTAAATGTGGTTAGTATCAAGCGTTGGAGAGATAGGGCTATTTCCATTAAGGTGTTGATTGAGAAGGAAGTGATTAATGTGGTAAGTGCTTATGCCCCACAAGTAGGTCTTAGAGAAGATGCTAAGGTTCAGTTTTGGGAAGACATGGATAAAGTAGTACGGTCGATCCCTGAGAGAGAAAAAGTCTTTATTGGTGGGGATCTAAATGGACATGTCGGTGAGGAGAAAGATGGTTACTTAGAGGTTCACGGAGGATTTGGTTTTGGTGATAGAAATGTAGAAGGGAGAAGTATATTGGATTTTGCTCTGACATATGACTTTATGGTTGCGAATACCTTCTTTAAAAAACGTGAAGAGCATTTGATAACCTGTAAGAGTGGTTTATGCAAGTCTCAGATTGATTACTTTCTTATGAGGCGAAGAGACCTGAACGATTGTAAGGACTGTAAGGTTATCCCAGGAGAATGTTTGACCACTCAGCATCGTTTGTTAGTTATAGATGTATTTCT
>JAOVYX010001350.1:0-12727 GCA_035668315.1 Drosera spatulata | reverse complement strand
CGACTTGCAAAGCAGAAATTCGGGTGAATCAGTTCCTCTTAAGGAAGAGGCTTGATGCTTGACAAATACGTACAGTTTGCCTGACATGCTTACATATTGAGACTGCTATAGTCGTGTCCAACGACGACTGCCCTCATTTTTTCTTCGTGAAGGGCAAATGAAATACGGAGTAGTTAGATCCACGAAATACGGAAGGGATTTTTTTGGTCAGAACTGTATACTCCACAAATGTTTAGGCTCCATTTTGCTCCTCCCGTGATGAGACTTGTGTTTGGATTAGTGAAAACTTTACTTTTCGTTGTCGTTAAGCATCTTGTAGATTACTCAACTCAGTCACGCTCATGTTCCGCTTTCATGCCCTTTCGTTGATACTTAATCTCAGGCCTGTTTGGCTAGATTTAAAGTTGATCATTTTAAGTTATTTTAAAATGTTGGAGAGGATATTTGACACTGTTATTGAATACTCTCATACCCCTAAGGTACCGCGAACCGAGTATAGCGTATCGAATCTCGATACGTAAAAAAGAAAAACTCTTAAAATTTATGCCACGGTCAATGTATCGCATATTAGACCTAACGTATCGGATAGTGTACTTGATAACACTAGTTTGACATCCTTTTTAGCTGTAATTTTAAATAGTTTTTTTATTTAATCATAAGATATTTAAAAATGTTTATTTTTTAATAGAGAAATCAAAATTATTTTTTTATCAAAAAATAACTTTAAATTGTTTTTTTATTAAACATCAAACTAATTATAAAATTATAATCAATTATAACTATCAATCCGATAGTTAATTATCATATATAGTTTTAACGCACAATTGTTTTCATCAATACTTGGTCTGGCCACTTTAATTTAAAAAAAAAGGGGGACTGACCAATGTTAATCAGTTCAGTGACGCTTTTGGTTATTGAAACACATTCAAGCTAATATCTGTATATCACTGTCACGCATGGTACAAGTTCATTGGAATTACAAGTTTGTAAAAGTTTGGAATTCCTCACAAATAGTCAATCACATATTAGGAGAGCCGGATCCGAAAAACCTTTGCGATGAGTTATTTTGAGAAAATATAAGACGTAGAGGGCCAGCCCAAAGAAGGGAGAATGAGTTGGGCTGCCTGTAGTGAAGCCCATAAATGAGGCACGTGAATAGCACGTGCGGAGCTCTAATTAGGGTTTTGGATCCTGTAAAACAAAGGGAGGGTTCCATCTTCCTTCCACCTATCTATCTCTGTTCTGTCTGCTCCGCGGCGAGGGTTGAGGGTTGGATTGGAGAGTCGAGCCGCTGCCGAAAAAGATCCATAGCAATGGGTACATTTCTCTCCCTCTCCTTCTCTTTCTAATCAATTAATTTTGTGTTTCTTCCAATTCTATGTTTCGTATCGTTGTTTCTATTTGTTGTTGTCTTTATCCTGTAATGTGATGATGATGATGATGATGACGACGACGACGACGACGATGATGATGATTGAAATGGGAATCGGGGTGGGTGCAGCTCGGATAAAGGTGCATGAGTTGAGGCAGAAGTCGAAGCGGATCTTCTTGCCCAGTTGAAGGATCTCAAGGCTGAGCTCGCCCTTCTCCGTGTCGCCAAGGTCACCGGCGGCGCCCCCAACAAGCTCTCCAAGATGTACGGTCCTCCCTCCTATATAATAATAATGTTTCTCTAGATTGTGCATCGTGGATTGATTGGATTTGATTGAATGGTGGTGTTCGTGGGTGGGTCGGTGCAGAAAGGTGGTGAAGCTTTCGATCGCGCAGGTGCTGACGGTAATCTCTCAGAACCAGAAGGTGGCATTGAGGGAGGTTTACAAGAAGAAGAAGTTCATTCCTCTCGATCTCCGTCCCAAGAAGACCAGAGCCATCCGGCGCTGTCTCACCAAGCATCAGGTAACCACATTATCTTCTCTCTCAAGCCCATCCAATCTTGATTGTTGGTTTCATTTCGAAGTAAACATATGTTCCGGTATCGAACGGTGAACTTGAAGTCATTTCTCTAAAATTGGTTGTGCTGCTATCGACTATCGTATATTGTTAATGGAACGGAAGTTAGAAACTGATTATCATTTCATCTGTTGCTGCTGTTATTGTTGGAAAGCGGCATTGTCTATGCAAGTTCCTGATAAACCATGTTGGCAAGTACAGCCCAACACCATTTTAGGCATCATGGCATTTATCGGAGTGCTGGATGTAGTATTATCCACAAACTGTGATATGCTCTGTCTTGGGTCAACAGAGATAGACCCCCAGTATTGAGTTGTTGAATGTTGGAAGTTACGAGGTACGATTATATATGACTGAATTCCTTTTTTCTTCCTGTTGTCATCTTCGTGGTTTAGTTTTGAGTGAGTGCAGTAGTAGTTGCTAGTAAGTGCATACATCTATGGAATTTTGCTAAGTAACCTTTTGTCTGTTTTCGGCTATTTCACAGGCATCCTTGAAGACGGAGCGCCAAAAAAAGAAAGAAATGTACTTCCCAACGAGGATATATGCTATCAAAGTCTAAAGTTTCAAGGACAGGGTATTTAGTTTTGAATTGTTAAGTATTAGTCCTTCATGAGGGTAGTGCTTGAGGAACTTTTGAGTATTGACGATTTGGAGTAGTTATTTGGAAGTCTGGCAGTATGTCATATCTTTTTGGAATGATAAGGTCTCCAAAGTTTGTGATTTTTATCATTTGCATTTGCTTCGTGGCTGTCAACCTGCATCGTTAGATTGCATAATATTGCATTTGCTTTTGTTACATGAAAGTTCGTCGAATTGAGCATTGCGTTGAAGATCTGGCTCATGTTGTTTAGCTAGCCTTTACTCAGGGTGACTCTTTCATGCGCAACGGATACTGTGATTTGATGGAGAGTGTTGAACTTGAGACCTTTACCATGAGGTAGTGATGATCCGTCTGAAAAAGAGATCAAATGAGGATCGGCATCCTGCAAAATCCAGTTATTCTTGTGAAATGCCACAGATACATACTAACATTACTACTGTTAGAGATAGAACTCATATTTTACATAAGCAGTATATTTGCTGCACTCTTGTTTTGAAGCAATACGATTGTATATCAGGGGTGAGAGAGCTCCATCTTGCTCTCGAATTTTGCAGGTAGAACAAGATTTATGTGTTCTCGAATTCGGTGTAGCCCAATGGCTGTATGGGATGTGAGCCGTTTGTTCCAACGGTTTAGATTATTTGTGTGGTAGGATTTAGTGTTTTTTTATTTGTGTAGTTTTTTTATGGGTTTAATTTTTTCATAGGGGTCTTCATTTAATTTTTTTATGTTTTATTTTATTTACGGTTTATTTTTTCCTTAATAGGGTTTAATTTTTTTTCAGAATTTTCAAATATTTTTTCTTTTGTTTTTTTAATTGGAAAGGGCTTGTAATGGTAACACTGGTTTTATTTCAAGGCTGACGGGACATTGTTTGCACAAGAGAAGAACACAACATTTACCCATAGAGCAGCTAATTTAGGTGGCCTTTAAAACGGTACAACCACCCTCATCGAATTTTTTCCTAAAATGATATGAAAAAAAAATAATCAAATTTAAACCTCATACAAATTAAATTTTCAATCTGATGCGTCCATGTGTGGTCAGAGAAAATAGACGCACACCATCTCTATTTAAAAAATCGCACGGCAAGTTTAGTCCCCTTAAAACGCACGGCCTCTTTGGCTGTGAAAAAATCCCAAACCCACAATCCGTGTGCAGCCATGAAATGTTTTCTTTGTTGGGAGCATCTAAATGAAGACCCCTATGCGTGTAGGCTGTACCATCCACCCAAAAAAAAAAAAAAAGAGAATAAAACAACTAAAACCAGCTATGCACAATTTCCGAAGTTATGCATACACGCTAGGTTGATGCTAGGGGTCTTCGTTTAGCATTTTAGAGGTCTTCATTTAGAATTTGCCTTCTTTGTTTAAGAAGCGGGAGTACGAAAAGCTAACGTGAGCCCGATCACATCGTTGTTGTGAAAAAAAATAACACAGCAAAAACGCCCTGCATTTTTTGGATTTTTTTGGAAAGACGCAGGGTAATTTTTTTATGTTTAAAACGCATAGCGTTTTTTATTTTTTTTCCAGAGAGATGCACAACATCTCAGAGACATTACATTGAAAATAAATTTTGAATGGGATATAATTTGGGAATTTTTTTTGGTTTTCCTTATCACTTAAGGAAAAAGTCCCTTATGATCTCGCGATAATTTAATACAGGATCTGACAAAGACATATGAATTATTTAAGTGAAGAGCATTGTGTCGAAATTCCCGGCTGAATCACAACCAAACGTCTCCAACTATACTCCCTATCCATAATAAACGATAAAAATTGATTAAAATGCAAAGCTCGACTGGACTGCTCTCTATCCATTTCGCATGAGCAAGCTCGACTGGAGTCACTTCCCAGTTCCCACAAAAGTGTAGCTTTTAATCTGTGCCATCATGGTTGTCACTCGCCGGAGAGGGCTTGAAACTCAACTTCACCATAAAAATCACCTGCCAAGTGCACCAGCAGAATATTGTTATTCGGGTTATACGAATTCGACAACACCGTCAATTCACATGTACATATCAAGCCAGCGAACAGAAACAATAACAGTACATCTCATCTTGCCGGCAGCTGTTTTGGGTCAACATCACAACCCCATTTTCAAGCTTCATCTCTATTCCCTTCGTTTTCCTTTCTCCTTCCTCGTGAAAGCACATCAGGCTTCAAGATCTGATCATCTGTGATCCGAGAAACCACACATTCGGCTAGCTCGGCAATGAGCAATAACCTGATAATTGCATACTCAACTCCATCCCTGTTCTTTTGCTGGTTTTTACTGGCGTTGTTCCTGTTAATTCGACAATCAAGACAAAGAATTGTAAACAGTATTGGTCAACGAGCTACGCAAATATCAACATCTAGAAATTCACACAATGAGAACGAATAATATCAATAGTCAAAATTTCACTCGACACTTCGGCAGGAAAACAAACTAAAGCCTGATACTACCCACCACGGCAGCTTTGAGCCTTTTATTCCTAATCTTCCACCAAATGCTGCTCCTAAGTATTACCAAGAACAGAAAAGGTACATTCTATTCGAAAGAAACAAACATAAAACATTAACTAGCTTCATAGCACTGATACCGTTCCAAAAACATCATAAATCAATGTTTCAGCCAAGTATAACATACAGACACAGGCTGTTTCTTATTCCTCTTCTTTTTCTCTGTCCTTGTGAGTATGTACTTTGTTTTCATGAAAGTGGCCCTTTCACTAACGGCCTCAACTGTGAAATTAAATTCTCACATGCATGGTACCATTTTTATCTCCATCACCTTTACGGGTTTAATTCCGATCATGCTATCCTTTTCAATTCATGTTTTTTGATAAAAAAATCATTCGGAAAAAAAAAATGATCTGATCAGGTACCTAACGCACCCAATCCATTCATATTCATATAATGGTAATACGTGATGCAAACCAAGGGCAACCAAAAGGGAGTACTCACATCTGTGGTTTAAATCCTCTTGTTCGTCATATGAGGGCTATGCAAGTGAGTTCTTGCTCAATACAGGAAAGGAGAAAGAAGGAAACCACAGCCACAGGGCTAGATGAGTAGAGAAGATAGAAATCACTGTCTGCTAGCCATGCCAGATTTCGGTATATCGACTTCCCTGCAAACCAAAGGACCAAACGTTAGAACACCCCTCCTATTCCAGAAAAAAAACTTGTGACCACCTTAAATATGCACAAATAATGACAGGAGCTTACAGTGGTAAAGGGCAACAAAAATAGATGTCAGCAAGAAAGGCCGAAAGAATTGCGAGTAAAATGGATTTTTCCCTTCGTTATATAGGGAAAGAGAAGAAAGGCCCATCGTCAAAGATCATTAACCTCTTTAAGTTTCATCGTATGAAACGTTAATAACAACATGCTCTAGGAGTACGACCAAAAGTTCATGCTACCAATGCAAGTCTTACCATATGAGGTTTCTTCTCGCATGGACCAAATCATCCTTGATTATGACCACCTTCCTCTGCAAAACAAATATCATGAAGATCATCCCAATTCCAACGTACTACTCGGATTCACATTCAGAATCTTCCTCGGATCCATATACCTTACCAATAATTCTATTGACTACTAACTCAAAATTAATGGTCTATTTGTCATCTTGAAAATATACATTTTTATTTGGCCGCTCATACTTTGGTGGTGGCTTATATTTTAGCAGGTTAGAGTATCAACGATCCCAGTATCTCATCAATCCAGTTCCATAAAGAATAGAAGATTACCACTACTTGAAATATGGGATGTCCTATATTGTCATCCATCCTTCCCAGCTTTCGAATATTTTTCTCAATTTATTTAAATGAACTTTTATGTGCTCCCCAGTTTTTTCTCTAAGAACATTCTTGGGAGTACATAGAAGTTCAATTAAACAAATTAAAAAGGATATTTGAAAACTGAAAAGGATTGATAACAATATAAAACATCCCGTATTTCAAGTAGTGGTAATATTTTGTGATATGAGATATTGAGATGGTTAGTACAGTATAAGCCATCACCAAAATATGAGCGATCTAATAAAAAAAAATATTATCGGGATGATAAATGAATCGTTAATTTTGAGTTGGTAGTCGTGAGGTATATGGACCGAAGAGAGGAAGATTCTGAAAGTGAATCTGAGGAGAACATTTGCCACTCGATGGCAGACAAGCGCCTTTTCTCTCATCACCTCGCTAGATAAATTCACGTTTCACTGATCCATGTCGAGATATTTTGTTGCATGCCCGCATCATCTACATTCCACAACTAGAAGAGCACAGGCCCGACCATCTCATTTTCATTCATATGATGCCACGGGCCACCAAACAGCTTACTTGTCTTGGTTTTACAACTTCATCCAGCTATGCTCAGCACGCACTCTGAAGCTGACTGATAAAGAGCTCACAGATCACAAAACCAGCAGGCATTCCCAGCTTACCCAAGTCCTTCACCTCGACCAATCACTATCAACATTCATTAGAAGCATACCATTGGTCCATCCGGATTTTACCCAGATATCCAAACAAAAAAGGGAAGATTATAAAAAAACATATGAATCATCTCGATCAAGCCAAGCTAAATCTTCAAAGGTGTTAACGAAGGGGAATGCTTATCAGGACTGCAAGCCCCACCCTCTCTGGGCTCTGTATTTCCATTTTCATGTTTCACTGAAAGTAAATGCCTACAGTAAATTTGGTCTCCAAATCCATAATCCCAAAAGTGTGTATGACATCGGAGCTACAATGACCTCCACCAGCTCGTCCTTCTCCTACATGGTAAATTAAACCTCTTCCATCTACCACTCCTAGATGTATCTTAAATGTATGGTCTAACTCATAAGAATTGCTAGTAATAATTAAGCTACCAGCTCCAATAGCTGCCTTTTGCAAAGGACTTCTTTTAACTTTTGGCATTCTATCACCTCGTCCAAGATAGGAGAAGGGAATTTCAGAGCAGCCGACCCTATCACTGTGTCCAGCCGCCAATGTGCCTTAGCATGCTTCCGATTCAGCTTCCTCGTATTTGTTACCCTCGGTCCACCTGATAATATCAGCAGAATAAAAGTTATCCGAGACCGATCTAAGATTGGGATCAAGAAAGGTACAAGGTACAATGTCCTAAGCACAACAAGCTACTAATATGAATTATATGGAATTATCTTGTTATAATAGTAGCAGAAGACTGTTTTCAGCATCAGAAGCTTACAATTAGAGTAAACGATAGACTGGCAAACACATAACTTAATGAAGATGATACGATAATGCTCCCCTTGAACAATCAACAATGAAGGACAAAGAGCTTTATTGGGCGGTGGAATTAATACCCTCCTCATATCTGAAGTTTTCTGAAGGGGTGACTTCATTTCTCACCGTGATAAATAGTTTGGCAATAATCCCTCGAAAAAACTATGTCTTGGTTAGAAGTCGAAGAACGGAGCAATGGATTTTTTCTAGCTTTGCTCACATGACCCACTGAACTTTGGATTCACAAAAAAAAAAAAAAAAGGTTCTCATGCATATTGAATTTGCATAAGTTCCACAAAACCCACTGCCTCTCTTCACTATCCTCTCCTCTTCTTGTACTCCACATTCATTCATTCTCCTTCTTCTCTCCTTTCACTGAATGTTACACATCGAAACATTTCAGAGTTCAATTCATCTCCTAAAAGTACCCAACTCATAGACCAATTGTCTCTTTGTATGTTGTCACACATCTGAGTTAGTCCTGTTTGTTCCCTTGATATTGGTCCAATTTCTAGATATCCTTCAAGTATCTGACTAAACAACTTTGGCTGGCTTGACACATTCTTGTACCTCGTAGAATTGCCATATAATCTACACTCCTACTCTCGTCAATCGGCGAGGGAGAGATGGGTTTCTTCATCTTACTCTGTGTGGCACCCCTGCTATACCTCCTAATCGAGATATGGCAATGGGCATTCACAGGAGGGGACAAATCCTGCTACATTTTGGATTACGAGTGCTACAAGCCCAAAGACGACAGGAAGATGAACACCGATTTCTGCGGCCAGATCATAACGCGAAACAAGAACCTAGGACTCAACGAGTACAAGTTCCTCCTCAAGGCAATCGTTACTTCCGGGATCGGAGAAGAGACCTACGGCCCCCGAAACGTCCTCCAGGGACGGGAAGAGAACCCGACACTCGCCGACTCCCTGGAGGAAATGGACGAGTGCTTCCACGACAGCATCGAGAAACTCCTAAAGAGATCCGGAGTCTCTCCTCAGGAGATCGACGTCCTCGTCGTCAACGTCTCGATGCTCGCCGTCTCCCCCTCCCTCGCATCCAGAATCATAAACCACTACAAGATGAGAGAAGACATCAGATCGTTTAACCTGACCGGAATGGGATGCAGCGCGAGCCTGATCTCGATCGACGTGGTCCGAAACATCTTCAAGGCGAAAAAGAACCAGCACGCCCTCGTCGTCACCTCGGAGTGCCTCAGCCCTAACTGGTACAACGGCAACGACAGATCGATGATACTCGCCAACTGTCTGTTCAGATCCGGCGGATGCGCGATGCTGTTGACGAACAAGACAGCGATGAGGAAGAAGGCGATGTTCAGGCTCGATTGCCTTGTGAGGACGCACCACGGAGCGAGGGACGAGGCGTACGGGTGCTGTATGCAGAAAGACGACGCCGAGGGGCGGTTAGGGTTTTATTTGGGGAAAGATCTGCCAAAGGCGGCGACGAGGTCCTTTGTTGATAACTTGACAGTGTTGGCGCCGAAGATTCTTCCGGTGAAGGAGGTGCTCGGTTTCATCGTGTTCCGGTTTATCCGACGGCTGAATATGGGTGGATCGAAGAAAGGCGGCGGCGCGGCGATTAATTTCAAAACCGGCGTTGATCATTTCTGTATCCATACAGGTAAACTAAACATGATTTGCTGCTTCATAATTCTCTCTCTCTCTTTTGTTTTTGTCTTTTTTCACTTTTGTTAGAGATATCGTGATTGATCTTCAAGTCTTTTGCTTTAGATTTAAAGATTAATGGAAAAGTTAGACTTGTATATTCTCTTTGCATCTTTTAAGGCTTTATGACGATAAAGTGCTAGAAGATCAAATTGCTGGACCTGATAAACCCTTTCGAAGATGAATGTTGTGTCGGCCATCGAGTATAATTTGTCAAACAAGACTTGGTATAAATGTTGCTTGATTTTTTTTGGTATAAATGTTGCTTGATTTTTTTGGTAGTATGCTTTTCCAGGACCATTAGCGGATTTGTACTCTATATATGTTATTCATAGAGCAAAAATACCTTAAAATGAGGTGAGACCATTCGCAGCAGCGGTTTTTTTATTTATATCTCCATAATAATACGATGTTACAGTGTCATTCTATATATCTTTTTATATAGATATTCAGTTTTTTACTCATTCACCAAACAGATTTTCATATTTCTTTAAGTTAATAAACCTCAATTTAATATATTATATGATATTATAATAATTTTTTAACTTGAATAATAATATCATTTTATTTTATTTTTGCTAAAATGAATCAATTTTTAAATATCTGCACTTTTTTGTATTCTCTCCGGTCCAGATAAATTACGGTGTATTCACTTGACACGATTATTAAGGAATTGGATTGACTTTGATATTTTTTTACCAATATGCCCTTGTTGAAGTAGTGAGTGGATGAATAGTAATTACGAGTGGATAGAGAAAGGAATAAGATAAAATAGAAAGACTAAAGGTGAGAATTATGAGTGAATATGGAGAGAAAAAATAATGATAAAGAAGATGATTTGATATAAAATAGAGATATTTTGGACATTTTGACATCCAAAACTTGCTAATTTATGAAACGTTACAAATTATATGGAACGTCCATTTTTATTAATGTGTCGTAATTTATCTGGGATGGAGGGAGTAGTTTATAAGCTATCATTTATAACAAAAAAAAATAACTTTTATATTATTTTAATGGTATAAAAAGTTTAGAAAATATAATTTTGGTTCTTCAAATATAAAAAAAAATATAGGATATAGAGAATCATATAGGGATACGGATACGGATAAGAAATATGCTGCTTGATTTTTTTTTATATAGATTTTTTATATATAAAGACAGAGATTCATATAGAAAAACTACTGTGACTCTCATGAATAAGTGACTTTAGATGGGAAAAATTTACTAACGTGATTTGGTGATGAATGATTGCATTCGTTTTCGACCTTATATGAAAGTAACATAATTGGATGAGGGAGATCGCTATGAAAATGTAATCTTCCGGATTTCCTGTCATGTATATGTTGTCAGCGACTAAGTTTTCGATTCTTACAGGTGGTAAGGCGGTGATCGATGGTATAGGGACGAACCTCAGTCTGAGCGAGTATGATCTCGAACCAGCACGAATGACGTTACATCGGTTCGGTAACACGTCGGCGAGCAGTCTATGGTACGTGCTATCGTACATGGAGGCGAAGAAGAGGCTGAAGAAAAGGGATAGGGTATTGATGATAAGTTTTGGGGCAGGGTTCAAATGCAATAGTTGTCTGTGGGAAGTGGTGAGGGATCTTGAGGGCATCAATGTGTGGAAAGAGTTCATTGATAACTACCCTTTAAAGAAAATTGTGAACCCATTTCTGAAGAAGTATGGGTGGATCAATAATGAGGATGAAAGTACCTTCAAGATCCCTGATGAACACCTTCCAAAGATATGAATTTCTATCCCAAAAGAAAAAAGTTCTATACCGCTTTTTTTTCATTTTTTTTTATGACGAGGGTGTCCAGGTCAGCTCGTGCGCACCACCAGCATCTAAAACTTTGATCGAGTCTAAGACTTTCAAGAAGAAGATTGAGTCAAATACCACTAGATCTTTGAGTTCTATATCTCTTTTCATTCTTTCTTTTTACTTTAAAAAAATTCTTATTAAAATCATGACATAGATTTCATTAGTGTTTTCCTTTTTCCCATTGATTACGTATGTGCAAACACTTGTAAAAGCTTGATTGTTGAATACTTTGTGTTCGAGGATTTCATATTCTAATAAGCTTGTCTCATTGTAAAAGCTCAGGTTTGTACATTCATATTGATTTGTCAAATCTTTTATAGGTTTTTTTTTTTGATATCTCTATGTCTGGTGTGAGAATGGCATGATCGATTTCAAGGCAAGTCCACATGTATTCAAATCTTTGGCTTTTTCTCCAATTCAGTCTTTACATCCACTGTATCTTTTTTTAAAATTTTTAAAATAATGAACATGCAGGTATTATAATCAACATGATGGTAACACTGTGTTCTTGTTGTTTTATTGTTTTGCATGATACTTGAATTAGGATAAACAGTAAAACAGCTTCAAAATAATCGATGTGGACTACAATTACGGTAGCAGTACTTGTAATTGCTAGCTAACAATTGTTGGCAATAATCGAATGGAAAGGTCCGAACGGAGGCTCGGTTGCACCCTACAAACGGGCACAATCTCTTCAACTAGACAGGTCCCGGCCCATTCTCTTACTGCATGGTTTTGATTCACAAATTACGTGTTAGTCCTTCTTTCATATTATAAATAACATTTGTTTTTATGAAATATTCTAAAATATATATATTTTTCAATTTAAAATAATTATAATAGGTTAATTATGAGTATTTCTCGAGATGAAATTTGACTTGCGTCACGGAACAATCAAATATCATTTTTTAAAAAATTATCATGAAATATTAATGATAATTTAAATTATATACTATAATCTGGTGCTAGAGGTATAATTTTTTTTACGTAACGAAACTTCTCAAAACACGTATTGCACAATATTAAATACATGTCAACTGATTATTCATATTATAAGACGGAGGAATAAAATACTTTCTATTAAAAGGAAAATTAGAAAACATGATTGTTAATATCTTAAATGTGGTCCATGTGATTTCCTATCTTCTTGAGCTGCCTTGACGAGGAATTCAATTCCAGTTCCTTCGAGGCAAGGTTATTATAATACCCGAGGATTTTGGGAGTTTTGAAATGAATATATAACGTTATGATTTTAAAATAAATCGTGCTTAAAGGTTATATATTTAAATTTAAGAAAATATTTGATTAATTAAATCAAATATGGCGATGGAATAATTGGGATGATTTGTTGAACGCGCCAATAAACGTTACGAACGAATAACGTTACAATGTTATAACGTTATAAACGTTGCGCGCAAGGACTA
>JAOVYX010001349.1:0-12728 GCA_035668315.1 Drosera spatulata | reverse complement strand
AGTTCTTCAACATTGTCAATCAGAAGCTTATAGAACAGTCTCTCATTCCTCTCCTGCAATACATACATAGAAGCCATGACACAGCATGATAAATCGAGGTAAAAGAAAACAATTTAGCTAGGGAAGTTCTCCGCAAGAAAGGCTTGAAAGATAGTGATTTTAAAGGAAGCGAACATTAACACAATCACCAAACTACATATACAATAGAAGCACGCATACCTGAAGATCCATCATAGCGATGTACCTTTGCAGGGGAACTTCATATGAGCGAAGGTTGTTCATCAACTTTCTCTCCTATTACATACAAGAAAATAGAATGTGAACATATGTAAGGATACCAAGGATAATAACTCTGATTTGGCACCATAACAAGAACCTGGAGCTCCTGAGTAGCAATTGCTGGGGGAAGAAGACCAGATAAGTAGTGAGTCTCCCTTTCCTTGTCCGAGAAAGCAAGCCCCTTGTTGTGGCGTGGGTCCCTCAACAAAGAATACCCGCTGCATATCTTTACTTTAAATTTCTCCATATGTTTTGCAAAGCGAAAGTTACGCAATGGAAGCATCCAGAACAAGGAAATGATAACAAGCACAAACATATGCAGTACAAATTCAGTACCAAGGAGAAGTATTAGACAACAATGTGGAATTAACACGCAAACGAAATAGGAAATTAGTTTATAACGAGAACAGGACGGGATCCATTCAACTTTAAGCACAGAGAAATATGTCATTCCAGATCATGGACCAGCATATGATGTCTGGGAGATAGCTTTGTAGAGGGATGCAAACGGATCATGGAGGAACACACAAGATTAGATACAAAGGTCAATAGAAGAAGATAAAGTATCATACTTGCTGTGCAGCCTGTGCTCATTGAGTATGTCCTACAAACTATGTTGCATAGATATGGATACGGGTATCTGTTACTGGTACAATGCGACACAGGGATACGACAATTTGGAAAAATTTAAGGATACGGAAACGACGAGGATATATATGTTTCAAAATTCTCAACACGCCTCCTTGGGCTTATAGCGTGTATAAGTAATTCGGGTGACGTGATGGGTGTCGATGAACTATTGGAAGTATTTGACTTTGACACCAAATTAAACCTCTAACATTTCGACACAATACCAATAGGGAAAAAGTGAAATAACTAAGAATATTATATGCACTTGTAGTGAGATGTGGATCTGTATTCGTCAACAAATCTGATCAAAACGAACCTAACTGAACCCAGATTTGAAAATTGGCAATCTTAAAAGTTACATCACAACAAAAATCACCACCTTTACGGCATCATCAAAGACAACCCTCAACAAATTTGATCAAAACCAAACCAAATTGAACCCAGATTTGCAAATGGACAATCATATGTCACCACACAAAAATCACAAATTTCACAATCAAACATCAAACAAGCAGAATACTCCACACTACAACACCCTAAATTGATGAAAGAAGAAATGAAACTACCTGGCAACGGAGACAGTCCAAGGGGTGATGGACTGATCCTCGGTGGCAAAATCCTCACCGTACACATCTTTCACACCTCCTCCAAGACCGTCCGATTTGACAAGCTCCTGCACTGAGCTACCCATCTCAGAACAACCCCAGTACACCTCCTTTCTCACTCCAAACACCCTTTTCTGCAAATCACACGAATCTAACCAATACAAAGTGAACCCAAATGCCAAAAAAATATTTTTTATTTTTTGGCCCAAAAAATAATGGAAAATGTAAAGCAGGTGTCGTGTGTTCCTTGTTTTTGGGAGCTTTTTCACACGACATGAAAGAAAAAGGCAGGCGAAAATGATGCGTTCTTATAGGCACGAAACTAGGGGGAAGGGTTTGTTCATTCAACACTTTTGATTAGTAAATGTGAACGAAAGGTTTGACGGCCCTAATGGGCAAATGAAAAGCACTGATTTTGAACTTAAACATTAATTAATTACTCTAATTAAGTACTATTAAAACAAATCTGGCTTGATTTTTCTTTTCCTCTTTTCCCTTTCTGGGTTTGATTTTTCTCACAAAAATACTTGATTGGTTGAATTGAACTGGTGTGGTCAGAGATCGATTAAGCACAAAAACGTGGAAAAAAGTGGGTTGAATAATGATCTAAGAAAAGGATGGAAAAGGGAAAAAAAAAGGAGGAGATCATTAGTATAATCAATGGAATAATTACCAAAATATTATTGGGTCTCTTCAAGGATTGCATCGTGGTGAGGTGAATAGTGAGTGAGACGTTCTTCAACTATGTGAGAGAGAGAATAGGAAATGTATTGGTTGGATCGCAAATGTAGGAGACAGAAATCTTCGATTATTTTTCACACTTGTCCTGATTTTTGTTGGGAATAGGATCCACGGATATTGAAAATCCACCTATTGGATTTTGCATTGTTGGATTAAAAATTCAATAATTATTTTTATTAATTTTTTTAGATTTTTATTCTTTTTAGAAATGATTTTTTTATTAGAGTTTTAATTTTTTTTCCAGAAATTTTAAAATGTAAAAAAATAAAAAATCAAACCAAATAATATTGTGTGTCGTTGGTTTAGAAAGGGAGAGGATCCGGTCCTTTTTGTTGTGGGTGTTAAAAATACTATAGTTGAAGAAGATAGGTGGTCAGGTGGTGATGTAATAGTTACGAATTGTTTATATGAATAGAAGAAAATGCATGTGAAGTTAGGTTGTGAACGGAAATGGAGGCATGTAAGCATGATTATAAATATTATTTTACGTAAATTCATTGTATCGTATGATATTAGTCGTAATATAAATTATATATTTTTATTTAATGATGATTACGAGAAGATCAGATATTTTTTTGTTACAAACAATGTATTTTAAATATTGAATTGTCACTTTTTTGCAAATGTTGCATTTATAGAGAAATGGAGGAACTAGTATCTTTTCGATCTCTTAGTTTACGTTAGATGCATAGGATAAACACAAGATTGAATTCACAATGTGGCTACCGGCTCGTCTATTCAACCTCTTAGAGCAATTGCATCAGTTATGGAAAGAATGATTCTTTGGATATTGTTGGAAATATATTTGTAGTTTTCTATAATCATTTTGGATCTTTAATAAAATTAATTTCTTAACATATTATCAGAACAGATATGACATTCAGATATCATCAAATATTTTGAACGACTAATAAACCGTCGTTTTGACTTGATCAAGGAGTCTATATTATTTGTGGACGAGGAATGTATTTAGAAAGGATAGTACCTTGGTATCATGGAATGAAGTTTGTCTCGAGAAAAGCCAAGAAGGATTGGGGATAAGGGATATTCATGCTTGGAATGTGGCTATCCTTTTCAAGATAACATGGGATATTGCAAGGAAAGCTGATAGGCTTTGGATCAAATTTGGGTTCACGTACGCTTACTATATCAAGCAAAGCAATTTTGCTGATATATCGGACAGGCAGGGAGCATCTTGGATATGGAATTCATTGATGCAGGTCAAGGAGCAGTTCAGTGACTGGGTTACATGGTCTGATACTAGTTGTAATTGGAAGGACAGTTTTTTGGGTACAAGTTATGAGGTAAGGAAGGTATATAAGAAGATGAGAGACCATGATCCAATAGCAATGAGCAAACTGATATGGGGAAGGGTGTATTTCCTAAACATGCCTTTATTCTATGGCTAGCAGTGAAAGATAAACTGAGGACGAGGGAGAGGCTGTGTGGAATGGAAATATGTGAAGATGATCGCAGTGTTTTTTGTGGGAAGAAAATGAAAACGAGGGATCATTTGCTTTTCTTATACGAATATTCGTAGGAGGTAGTGGAGGGGATAATAAGTTGGTTGAAATTAAAACAGAAAAGGCTGGCCTGGGATGCATGGAGTAGGTGGATGTTGAAGCTTGCTATTGGTAAATCAAAGCAAGCTGAACGGAGAAGGATGATGAATGTTGCAGCTGTATATCTTATTTGGTGGGCAAGGAACAAGCTTCTGTTTCAACAGGATCATTTGAGTCCTGACCTGCTAGTCTAGAAGGCAATTTGGTAACTCTGTATGAATGTTGTTACTGCTTGCAGTGTTTGAATTATCAGCAAATCCTCCAAAAATCTTGTTTTGATGGATGATGGTGAAGCTTTGTTGACAAAGTTGCACAAGAGCCAAAATTTGTCTATTCCTCGTTAAATGGATCGATACATATATCTTGGCATATTCGATTGAGCCAAGACAAGTTGGACAAGTCTTTTAGTGTATAAAAGGTGGAAGCCTCTGGGAGGCTGTGTGTGTGTTTTCAAGAGAAGATAGAAAAGATTCACGGCCATTTTAGAACAACAATATACTTTGTTTGAGAGTAGACACATTTTGCGAGTCATTTGAGAGATTTATAATAGAGGAAATATGCTCTATGTCTTTTGTAAAAGGTGATCTCAGCGTCGGATGTACCTCATTTGTATTCCTCATTTGATTAGTGAATTTTTTTGTCGTCGGCGACTGTCCGTGGTTTTCTTCCACAAGGATTTTCACGTAAAATCTCTATCTTTTTTATTTGTGCTATTTATATTTCGCTCATTAGTATTATATTTATAACGTTCTATTTAACCCGCTTAGTCTAGTAACAGTAATTTAGTAGTAACGATAAAATCAACAGACCTTAATCCTAATAAACTGGTATCAGAGTTTGAAACGTTCAATCCTTATTTCCTACACCGGGTTAGCCCACGTACGTTTAGAAATGAACGTTGTTAAACTTAGGATTTAATTAAGTCTGTTGGATTTTTTTACATGTCTTATTTTATTTACCGCGGGTTAAAAACAATTATGGTATCAATGAAATTTGATATAGAAAAATTTGATGGTACAAATAATTTTGGATTTTGGAGAGTCAAAATCATTGCTTTATTAACCCAAGAAGAAATTGAAGAGGTTTTATAAGGGGTACATAAATTATCAACAGAAATTAAAGCGAAAGATAAGACGAAAATGGATATAAAAGGCACGTACTGTTTTACAGCTATGCTTGTCTGATGGCGTTTTTCAAAACGTCTTGGAGGAGAAAACTATCAAGGCACTTTGAGATAAGTTGTTTAACTTATATATAAGCAAATCTGTTGTTTTTCGTTTGTACATGAGACAGTGTCTTCATTTCTTCAAAATGAAGGAGTCAACTACCTCACTAGAAAAACATTTGATTGAGTTTCAGTCTATCCTTATTTTGTCTGAAAAATGTTGGAGTTACCATTGACGATGAAGCAGCGACGGTGATTCTATTGTGCTCTCTCTTAAGAAGCTTTGAGGCCTTTATAATTACTATGATTCATAGTTAGAACTCTATGTCACTGGAAGAGGTGAAGGCGTCTTTGACTAGTAGTTAGCTGAGATACCAGCTCTCAAAGTCATCCAGGCCGTCGAGTTCTAATGATGGGTTATTCATTAGATGGAGACAAGATTGAAGACAACAAGATAAGTTCAGAGACCGTTCAAAGAGTAGCAGCTCAAAAAAGTTTGACACTTGTCACTACTACTACCAAAAGGGACAATGAAAGAACGAATGTCCTAAAATGAAGAAGAAACAGAAGAACGAGGAAGCCCCAGTTGCTGGCATTGTTGAGACTCAGATCGTCTCGACCATTCTTACATCTGTTGTGGAGTCCTTGGTCGCATCTACTTCAGATTGGGTGATAAATTTCGGTTACACCTTTCAGATTGGGTGAGGCATAACCTTATCTTTTTGGGTTCTTTGGATCGTAAGGATGTTCTCATCATTCTCAGGATGGGGACATGGAGGTCAAGGAGAGCCATATGGTGACTATGAAGGCCATACTTCATGCTAGATTGTGCTACCTGATCGGCGCTATGCAGGATGGAGTTGCACCTGTTGCAAGCTCTTTGTCAGCTCATGATGGTGAGGTTAGTTCTGAAATGAAACTGTGGCATATGCGGCTTGGGCATATAGCCAATTAGGGGGATGGATGTTCTGAGTTCGACTGACTTGCTTAGAGGTTTGAAGACATAGAAGCTCGGATTCTACGAGAGCTATGTCCTCGGCAAGTTAAAGAGAATGTCGTTTGGTGGTGCGGTGCATAGAACAAAAAAGACACTCGACTACATTCACTCAAATTTGTGAGGGTCATCTCCGTATGCTTCGATGGGAAGGAAAAAGGTATTTTTTTTACCTTCATCGATGATTATTCACGTTATGTCTGGATATATTTCTTGAAAGAGAAATCAGAGGTATTTGAGACCTTCAAGGAATAATTGAAGTTGATTGAGATGCAAACCAACAGGCAGATCAAGAGACTTCATACCAACAACGGGATGGAATTTGTGACCAAGCAATTTCTAGAGTTCTACAAGGACAAAGGTATTGTGAGGCATCGCGCTATCACTTACACACCTCAGCAGAATGGGATAGTAGAGCGCATGAACCTAACGCTCATGGAGCGAGCTCGGTGTATGTTGATTGGGGCCGGACTGAATGAGCGGTTTTGGGCTGAAGCAGTTATGACGGCCTGTTATCTGATAACCAGGTCACCCTCCTCAGCGTTATGTACGAAGACACCTTGTGAGGCTTGGTCTGATAAACCTGCGATTATTCCAACCTTCATATTTTTTGTTGTTCTGCATACTATCATGTTAGTGACGAAAAATTGCAACCTAGAGTCAAGAAGACCATCTTTCTTGGATATCAGTCAAGTGTGAAGGGGTACAGATTGTACTCTACTGATCCGTCATCACCTGGGATCATCATCAATAGAGAAGTCACATTTGACAAGGAATCAATGTTAGTCAAGAAAACTGAACAGAAAGGGATCATTCAGCAACAGGTGGAGCAAACAAGAGCAGTCGAGAGATCGACATTTGAGGTGGAGCATCAGGATGGAGAATCCTCAGATTTTACAATTCCCACTGATGTTTTACAGGCAGTTCAACAAGCAGAAGATCCAGGAGTGGAGCCACTAGTATCAGATCCAATCCAGATGGAACCCACTCTATAGCAGTACCAACCTAGTAGTGACAGAAAACGACAAGAGATCAGAACCCCAGTTCGATTCGGCTATTCAGATTTGGTGACATATGCACATATAGTTAGCGAGGCAGTTGAGAATGAGTCTTTGTCATGGAGGAAGGCCGTCGCTAACTCGTAATGTGCCCAGTAGACTGCAGCTATGGAAGAGGAACTAGAGTCTCTTCATAAAAACAATACTTGGATTCTAGTTCACTTGTCGAAGGGAAGGCGCACCGTAGGGTGCAAATGAGTGTTCAAAAAGAAGGAAGCAGGCGATGGTGGCGATGTGAGATTCAAGACCAGATTGGTGGCTAAGGGTTTCACTCAGAGGGAAGGTATTGACTATACTGAAGTTTTTTCTTCTGTAGTCAGACATACTTCTATTCGAGTCCCTTTACCTTTGGTTGCTAAATTCGATCTTAAACTTGAGCAAATGGATGTGAAGACGGTGTTCTTACACGGTGAGCTAGAAGATGAGATTTATATGCGTCAGCGGAGGGTTTTTCATCGTCAGGAATGGAAAATCGAGTCTGTCTTCTAAAGAAATTATTGTACGGGCTGAAACAATCACCCCGACAGTGGTATCACAGGTTTGACACCTTCATGACAAGCATTCGATACACACAGAGCCCGTACGATCAGTGTGCGTATCATCAGCAACAATTTGATGGGAGTTAGATATATCTTTTGCTTTATGTGGACGATATGTTGATCGCTAGTAGAGACAGAGGGATGATTGATAGGTTGAAGACGCAACTCAGAAGCGAGTTTGATATGAAGGATCTCGTTCCAGTAAAGAAGATCTTGGGCATGGAGATCGAACGGGATAGGAAGCATGGGGTCTTATCTTTGAGTCAGAAGAAGTTCATTGAGAAGGTTCTAGATCGATTTGACATGAAAGATGCCAAGTCAGTTTCTACTCCCTTAGCAGCGCACTTCAAGCTATCTTTAGAGCTCTCATCGAAAACTAAGGACGAAATGAAGAGCATGGCCTCAGCATCTTATGCGAGTGCAGTTGATTCCTTGATGTATGCTATGGTATGCACTCGACCCGATTAATCACAGGCAGTGTCAGTTGTGAGTCGTTATATGAGCAAACCTGGTAGTAGACACTGGCTGGCCGTGAAATGGATTCTTAAATATCTTAAGGATTCATCAGGATTAAGCCTCGTCTATGATACAAGGCGAGGTGGAGACAATGACAATATTGAGGGGTTCTCAAATTCAGATTATGCTGAAGATCTGAATCGTCGGAGGTCACTTATAGGATATATATTCACTTTTTGTGATGGGTCAGTTTTTTGGAAGACAACTTTACAGGATACTCTAGCTTTGAACTTACGGAGACAGAGTTCATGGTTATTGCATCAGCTGTGAAGGAACCTATTTGGTTGAGGAACTTGGCTTTAGACTTGGGTTTGAAGCAAGATAGCATAGTAGTTCATTGTGATAGCTCTTCAGTCATTCACTTAACTCGTGATCAGATGCATCATGAAAGAATTAAGCATATTTACATCCGATATTACTTTGTACGGGACGTTAAGGATGTCAAAGTTATCAAGATCGCTACTGTCGAGAATCCAGCAGATATATTGACGAAACCAGTTCCTGTGCCAAAGTTTAGTCATTGCATGAAGCTCTTAGAAGTGGAGGGTAGCTAAATCTTTCTAAGGCTTAGGTGAAGATTGTTCGACGACAGTGAATATCCTAATTTGATATTCGATGAAGAGGATTTATGACAAGGTGGAGATTTGTTGAATTGTCAGTAAATCCTCTAAAAATCTTGTTTTGATGGATAATGGTGAAGCTTTGTTGACAAAGTTGCACAAGAGCCAAAACTTGTCGATTCCTTATTAAATGGATTGATACATATATCTTGGCATATTCGATTGAGCCAAGACAAGTTGGACAAGTTTTGCAGTGTATAAAAGCTGGAAGCCTTTGAGAGGCTGGGTGTGTGTTTTCGAGAGAAGCTAGAAAAGCTTCACGGCCATTTTAGAGTAACAAATATACTTTGTTTGAGAGTATACAAATTTTGCGAGTCATTTGAGAGATTTGTAATAAAGAAAATATGTTCTATGTCTTTTGTAGAAGGTGATCTCAACATCGGGTATAGCTCATTTGTATTCCTCGTTGAGTAGTGGATCTTCTCGTCGTCGTCGACCGTCCGTGGTTTTCTCCCGTAAGGGTTTTCACGTAAAATCTTTATCTCTTTTATTTGTGTTATTTATATTTCGCTCATTGATGTTATATTTATGACGTTCTATTTAACCCGTTTAGTCTAATAACGATAATTTACTAATGACAATAAAATCAACGGACCTTAATCGTAACATGTAGCTTTTATTTTCAAGCATAAGAGCTATGTGCATGTAATGGGCTAATAGAGGAGCATGTCCTCTATATCTAAGTTTGGTGGTAATGAAATTTCGCTTAACGCCTAAAAAGAAAAAAAAAGAGTCGGTATTAACACATATACTGTGACAAAGTGAACCTTGATCATGTCATCGTGGAAAGGGCACTTTTGTTTTTGCGTGTGTTCTTTATGACTTATTTAACGTTTCTCTATTTGTTCATGATGGATTGAAAGTAGTTCACATATGACTATATCATTTTGAAAAAAAAATTAACTTTACGATACTTAAATGGTCTAGTGAACCCTCTAAAAAAGTAGACACTAAGAGTTATAACTCCCTATTACACAATGAAGTCTTGGATGACTTTCTATGTATCCTGTCAATTTTGATGGTCCTATCAATAGTGCTTTCATCTTTTGTACGTTTTTTCAAATCTATATAAATATGGGCTTATCGCTCATGGTGCAAGAGGCATCCATTATGCTTTTGCAAACAAGAAAAACGCAGGGTTAGTTAAGGAAAAAAAAGAAGAAAATAGGGAAACAAAGAAAACAATTTACTCCTTCCTTTGGATCTCATCAATTGTAGCAGCATAATGGCTGCCTCTTGCAGCATGGACGATAAATCCTATAAATATATAAAACAATAATCATATATATTTTTTTTTTTGATATATCAGGCCTAATGGCCTAATTCACTAACATAGGTATTGATTCTTAATTGAATCAAATGTATAAAAATGACCGAATCCAAATACATAACAGATAAATATCTTTTATTTATATTAAGGCTTTACAAAAATTTCACATTGATAATTAAGTATCAATTGTTTATATAACATATTTTTCTTTTATTATAACACCATATAAAGTCTATACATATATAGAATTTGAAGGGGCTAAAGACCCTTTAACTAATTGGTTAAAAAAATTAATCCTAATCATTGATTCAAAAAAATGATTGAATCTCCGTTATTAAAATTTTTACTAGGTAAAAGACAAAAAGGAAAGTTAAGAAAATCAATTATCAAGATTGATTTTCTTTAACTAATTAACTAAAAGATCTTTAATCCTTTTTTATTCATATATATATGTTTGATATATTTAGGATATTATAGTTTAAAATTGAATTATTTTTACTCAAAAATAAAATAAAACATTGCTTTTGAAAACAACAAATTTAGACTTAAGTAATCTAAGGAAATCATATTATAGAGATAAATTTAAAATTAGATCTATTAGTTATTAGGACAAAAATAGATATATTTGATATATAACACAAAAATCATAAAAACAATAAACAATAGATATCACATTATAATTGATACACTGTTCTTTCATCTACATAATTGTGCGATCACGAATTTTTTTCATCATTATTTAGATGAATGAGTCACTTAGTTGGCATTAACTAATTATTTCATATTGGATACAACTTTTGAAATATGTAAGTCAATTTTGACCTATACTTAAGAATGAAAATAATTTTAAATGAGAAAATTATCAAAATATTATCTTTTCATAATTTATTTATTAATAAATTATATAATTATTTTTTTATCAATCAGTCGTCATAACTTATTTATCAATAAACCATAAAAAAATTTAATAATCAATCATCATCATAATTTATGTTCTAATTATTCTTTTTTGATTTTAAAATATTCTCTTAATCAATTACATTAAAAAAATAAAATAAATAAACTCTTGATCTTATCAATTGTCTTCTCTTCCCCGTCCTTCACTATCGTCATCATCATCAAAGTTGACAGTGCATCCGTCTTCCGTGGAGACAGTGCATCATTGCCATCGATATTATCGTTGCAGCCGCTACCACCGTGGCTAGAAACGAACAGTGCGCATATTAGATTGAAACAGTGCACGGTATCAATGCCATCACTGTCATGTCTGAAAATAAACAGTGCGCGCGCTTGATTGAAATAGTCCATAATACACGCGCTTGATTGAAAAAAGTGCACAGATCATATTGTTCTTGCCACCACCATACCCCCAAACAGCACAATGCATCGAATGACTGAAACAGTGCGACCAATGGTTGAAGACAGTGTACCTTCATATCATGAAACAGTACGGCCAGAATCCGACTAGGACCCGATTACATAGAAAGGGCCAGCTTCCGTCGCCACTCCACGAAGAAACTCGCCTTCACCAACTCCAGCAAATGCCTCCTCTTCTCCGACGCCGGCAAATCCCTCTCCCTCTCCACCATTTTTTATCTCGATCAAGACCTCGAGATCGGAGCCGAAATTCCCCGATGATGTTGTATCGATTTCGCCGTCTTCAACTCTGATCACGTCGACGATTGTGATAATGTCGAACTCTGGGACGGCATTGGCCGTTTCGATTTCCTTGAAGCATTTGGCGGCCTCAGTGTCGGGGAAGTCATTGATGGCGTCAAATTCGGCGAACAGTTGGCGGTGTCAAATGATAATTAATACAAAGATGGAAAATGAAGCTTTGGAACTGGATGGAATTAGAAAGAAACAAATTTAATATGATTAAATAAAATATTAAGAATATTCAAGATGATTAATTGATAAATAATAAAATGGATCTGATCAAATATAAATAAGTTTTAGAAAAATAATTAATTGATAATTCTTACTTAATTATGAAAATATATGAGTGAAGTAATTTAAGAGTTTTAATAATTATATGAAAAAAAATTGAACACTATTATTCAATTATTCAAGGAATCTTCGATGACTTTCTATGTATTCCGTCAATTTTGATGGTCCTATAAGTGGTGTTTTCATCTGTTGCACTCTTTTCAAATTCAGATGTGAATAATATAGGTTCGTACATGAAGCTCGTAGGCGAAGTTCTCCCATAGATAGACTAGGACTGATCTACTTGTTGTCCGAGAGGGACCGTTAACTAACGAGCACAGGACTGACTCGGCTTCGGATTTCGTCGTGAGAGATATTTAGGATGCGTTGTTTAATATAGTAGATGATCTAACCTCAAGACCCGATGGGCTTTAATACACTCATAAGATAGCATCAGCGGGCAGACTCGCTTTTAAACTACATATTGAGCACCAAAGGCAAACTTTTGAAACATTTGATCACCTTAGGTAAGTAATGTTACTTAGGAGCATTTTCCGTCAGTAACTTACAACCCCGAATCAAGCTTGCTGGCTTTCCTTAGGGGCTAGAACTGAAGGGGGAAAAAAGACCAACTGTGGTAAACGTCAATATTACTTGATCCTCAATTCCTCATCCAAGAAGCAAGCCGCATTGCACTTTGCATGCTCGGTCAGAAAGCACACAGATCTCCCTACAAAAATAACCACTACAAAAATTCTTCGTTTTAGCGACGGAATTTTTCCGTCGCTAAAACTAAAATATCCGTCGCTAATGTCTTTTA